>JAQQZZ010146160.1:0-12838 GCA_030265115.1 Mopalia vespertina | reverse complement strand
GATATCTCGCAAGTAAAACTGATTCCGCGGTTACTGATTATTATTGATCTCTCGCAAGTAAAACTGATTCCGCGGTCAGTGATTATAATTGATATCTCGCAAGTAAAACCGATTCAGCGGTCAGAGACTATAATTGATATCTCGCAAGTAAAACCGATTCAGCGGTCAGTGACTATAATTGATATCTCGCAAGTAAAACTGATTCCGCGGTTACTGATTATTATTGATCTCTCGCAAGTAAAACTGATTCCGCGGTCGGTGATTATAATTGATATCTCCCAAGTAAACCTATTCCGCGGTAACTGATTATTATCGATCTCTCGCAAGTAAACTGATTCCGCGGTCAGTGATTATAACTGATATCTCGCAAGTAAAACCGATTCCGCGGTCAGAGACTATAATTAATGTCTCGCAAGTAAAACCGATTCCGCGGTCAGAGACTATAATTAATGTCTCGCAAGTAAAACTGATTCCGCGGTCGGTGATTATAATTGATATCTCGCAGGTAAACCTATTCCGCGGTAACTGATTATTATTGATCTCTCGCAAGTAAAACTGATTCCGCGGTCAGTGATTATAACTGATATCTCGCAAGTAAAACTGATTTCGTGGTTACTGATTATTATTGATCTCTCGCAAGTAAAACTGATTCCGCGGTGAGTGACTATAATTGATATCTCTCAAGTGAAACCGATTTCGCAGTCAGTGACTATAATTGATATCTCGCAAGTAAAACTGATTCCGCGGTCAGTAATTATAATCGATGTCTAGCAAATAAAACTGATTCCGCGGTCAGTGATAATAAGTGATATATCGCAAGTGAAACTGAATCCGCGGTCAGTGAATATAATTGATATCTCGCAAGTAAAACCGATTCCGCGGTCAGTGACTATAATTGATATCTCGCAAGTAAAACCGATTCCGCGGCCAATGATTATAATTGATGTCTAGCAAATAAAACTGATTCCGCAGTCCGTGATAATAAGTGATATATCGCAAGTGAAACTGAATCCGCAGTCAGTGATAATAAGTGATATATCGCAAGTGAAACTGAATCCGCGGTCAGTGACTATAATTGATATCTCGCAAGTAAAACTGATTCCGCGGTCAGTGATTGTAATTGATATCTCGCAAGTAAAACTGATTCCGCGGTCAGTGATAATAAGTGATATCTCGCAAGTAAAACTGATTCCGCGGTCAGTGATTGTAATTGATATCTCGCAAGTAAAACCGATTCCGCGGTCAGCGACTATAATTGATATATCGCAAGTAAGACTGATTCCGCGGCCAATGATTACAATTGACGTCTAGCAAGTAAAACCGATTCCGCGGTCGGTGATTATAATTGATATCTCGCAAGTAAAACTGATTCCGCGGTCAGTGATTATAATTGATGTCTAGCAAGTAAAACTAATTCCGCGGTCAGTGATTGTAATTGATATCTCGCAAGTAAAACCGATTCCGCGGTCAGTGACTATAATTGATATCTCGCAAGTAATACTGATTCCGCGGTCAGTGATTATAAGTGACGTCTCGCAAGTAAAACTGATTCCGCGGTCAGTGATTATAATTGATGTCTCGCAAGTAAAACTGATTCCGCGGTCAGTGACTTTAATTGATATCTCGCAAGTAAAACTGATTCCACGGTCAGTGATTATAATTGATAATTATATAATCCACAGGCAATAGGCCTACTGATTCCGATCACTGATTATATAATTAATATCACACGAGAAATGATGAGTCCAATAACATTTTATAATTGATATCTCATAAGCAATAATGATTCGGAACACAGTTTAAAATGAATAGCTCACAAGCTATAATAATTCCGATCTCTGTTTATAACTGATATTACAGGAGAAATAATGAAATCAATCACGGATCATTATTGATGTCCCCACAGAAATACTGAATTCAGTTGCTGATTATAAATTGTATCTCACAGTCAATTATGATATCTATCACGGATTATAAGGATATATCGCTAGTAATAATGATTCAATCACCGATTACATATATAAGGATATCTCACAAGAAAGAAATGATTCTCCATCACGGATTATAAGGATACCCCACAATCAATAATGATTCCAATCACGGTTATAACGATATCTCAACAGTAATAATGATTTAAATCACGGATTACATGTCTCACAATAAATAAATAACTCCAATCACGGATTATAAGGATACCCCACAATCAATAATGATTCCAATCACGGTTATAACAATATCTCAACAGTAATAATGATTTAAATCACGGATTACATGTCTTACAATAAATAAATAACTCCAATCACGGATTATAAGGATACCCCACAATCAATAATGATTATAAGTTATATATCACAATCAATTATGATTCCAATCAGTAAATAAAGTGATATTTCACAAGTAACAAAGATTCACATTATTGGTTATAATTTATAGTAACCAATCTCATATAACAATAATGATTTCGATCGATGAAACAGTTACCTGTTGTTCTCAGTTCACCAAGGAAAGAAGCTTTAACACAGAAATACTATACCGGATTTCAAATGAAGGTAATACATTTGCTAAAACATATTTTTATCACATAAAAATTCCTCTTCAGTGGAATGTAAAGCTTTATCTGGTTTAATATTGGTCATCATTTCATATAATCCACAACCACTGCTCTGATATGAGGCCATCATCCTATAGCAGATGGCAGTGTGACCAGAGTAATGCAGCTTTCGACTCGGTGTTTGTCCGGACCGTGTGTTTAACACGTCATTTGCCTAAAAGAAAACCCTGTCAGTTTCTTATAATTTTGTCACGTATCAGTCTTTTCTAATCAAAACAAAATATGCTTCTGAGCTGGCGGTCTGTCAATTAAACCATAATATTTAGACATAACACAGGTGCCGACCAGCTCGATAGGCCAATATTGTACCGATTAGAAAATATCGATTTAACCAAGACAGAGGCAAAAAGTAGTTTTTTCATAACAAAATGTGTGTTCTACACACGGGACTGGGCATATACGGGCACCTGTCATATACAATTAGGTGGGCTTTATGATAAGCTGGGGCCTAGGTCATTCCGGTGAGATACGTTTAGATATTTTTAAATGAAGACTAGTAGGCATGTTAATAAGCCACACTGATGTCCTGAAGTGAGAGAAATGAGAATAAACAAATCGAACACGGCTAGTCTAATAATTGCAGTGACGATTTGTCAGAGTTTCACAATGCTTGTAATTGCTGCATACATAAAAAAAAGGTCATAGAATAAATTATAAGTAATTAGATGGCGAAAGAGAATCAACATTGGATCAATATAATCCAGTGTACCCAATTCACCTCGTGGTTGTCAATACGCTGGAATGTTGAAACTTTGTGGTGTGAGTGGATATCACATTGTTTACTCATTTAGTGGAGTTTTGCGAATCCCTCGGTGACGGAACAAATGTATGTCTAATGCCATAACACGCTGAGAATATCGTCTGGGATTAACTCCTGTTCATGTCAATTAAATCGGTCATCCGGGAATCGTGTCTCCACATGTGTTAGCCTATATCATTCTCTGATATTTACCCGGCCCACAGGACTGTTTATTCTGGTTTCTCTGCACCTTTTACAGATTTGATAATGTAGGCGCTACACGAGGGCCTCTCATCATTTAACATATTAGTGATATTATATAATGTAGGCGCTCTATCAGTGTCTCCCAACCGTTTACTATTCGTGTAATGTTAGCTCTATATAACAATGCTTCAAATCCGTTTACAGGTCATATACTATAAACGCCCTTACAGTGTCCCCAATCCGTTTACAGGTCCTATACTATAAACAGTCTGACAGCGTATTCAATCTGTTTACAGAACCTATACTATTAACGCTCTTATACAGTGTCCCCAATCCGTTTACATGTCCTATACTATAAGCGCTCACACAGTGTCCCCAATCCGTTTACAGATCCTATACTATAAACAATCTAACAGTGTCCCAAATCCATTAACATATCCTTTACTAAATATGCTACAACAGTATCCCTATAATCCGTTTACGGGTCCTATACTATATTAAGCGCTCTAACAGTGTCTCCAATTTGTTTACAGGTCAAATACTATAAACACTGAAACAGTATCCCCAATCCGTTTACGGGTTCTATACTATAAACACTCAAACGGTGTCCTCAATCCGTTTACAGGTCCTATAAGAACTCTAAAAGTGTCCCCAATTCGTGACAAATTCTATACTTTAAACAATCTAACAGTTTCCCCAATCCGTTTACAGGTCCTATGCTATAAACGCTCTAAGAGTGTCCCCTATCCGTTTACAAATTCTATACTATAAACAATCTAACAGTGTCTCCAATCCGTTTACATGTCTAACACTAAAGGAACTCTAACAGTGTCTCTTATCTGTTTACTGGTCCTATACTGTAACAGCTCTAACAGTGTCTCTAATCTGTTTACTGGTCCTATACTGTAAACGCTCTAACGGTGTCCCCGATCCGTTTATACATAATATGATGCTGTGAGAGTGTCTCCAATCAGATCCTAATACATTGTGTAATTATTTTTAAATTAAAACTTTAAACTCATAGATGATCAGCTTTAATTTTATGCTACCATAAATGCGAACATAAACTGTGTCGCAAAACAAATAAATATATATATACTCAAGCTTCACGAAATATTAAATTATTTTGACGGGCATGTTAAAACAACAAAAATCTTGAGACCTAACCAAAAAAAGTCCAGAGTTTCTTGACAAAGCATACAGTAAACTATATGAATTGGTCAAAAGTCATTTATCCCTTTGTGAGTTTGTCATTCAGACCAGCCATGCAATCAGCAACGCAAAAAATACCAGCAACGCAAAAAATCATCTGTAATACGTATGTGCTGAGAAATCCGTCAGTACGATGTTTAGGCTAGTGAATGCCGGTCATCCAGGTCGTGGTTTTATTCACTCCATTCGTAAATATGATATCTGAACAATATTTTGAAACCGAGGATTTGAGGTTCTTTTATATTATTTAACTATTGCATTCAATATATTATTGTATTAGTGGGCCTTCTTGGAATGTACTCGTTTTGCAATCAATTATAAGTACTGGTATTTCACCACAAGTACCCGGCCTTCAAGAAGCATATGAGCGATTATCCAAGTTGAAAATCCTTATTCCAGTAATACGAGTATAAATTCGGAATAACTTGGCCTTAACCCTGATATAGAGGAAAATACCAGGCTTAGGCATGATTGGTTCACAATCAAATAATGGCTGGTTGTGTGTGATTATTTAATTTCATATAATTTGGTAATGCTGTGCTATCGGACATATTTAGGTAAAGAATAAGGCTAACGGGTAAATGTAAAGTAGACAACTTTACATAGTGTTATCTTTTTTTTTATATGTAAGCGAATACGAAATAACGGGCTTTTGTTGTTTTTTTATTGGGAGAGGAGGGCAGGTGGCTCTGCTCACCATCCAATCACCTCCTACTTCTAGACAAACTCATGATTTAACTAAAACGGATCATAAATCAAACCATTCCCATTGATGTTTCTTCCTCTGCAGGATCCACTTTAAAATCAGCAATAGGAGCTACTGGTAAAATGACTGGAGTAAAGAACGACCCCAAAGGCTGCGTCTATAAGATTCATTGTGGTTGTGGCCAGTCATATAGAGGACAAAGTTGCCGACCGCTCTCAGTGCGAATCAAGGTGCATCAGGCAGCAGGTCGCAATGAAACACTGGAAAAGTCCGCAGTGGTTGAACACTTATCCCTTCATCCAAATCACTCCATCCTAAGAGAGAATGCAACAGTATTTCTGCTTGACAAACAATTGGAAGAAACGTATGCTACGCGAGGCACTAGCCATTCACAATCTGAATTGAACGGAGACGAAGGACATCCATTACCCAAATTATGGACCAGGTTCTAATATTAGTTGTTCCTATGTTACTTTGGAACATTAATCCTCTTATTATATTTTGAATAAATGAAGAGGGAAAAATTTGCTTGCCTCCACCGGGATTCGAACCCCGGACCTTTAATCTTATCTATGGTTATGGTCCACACTCTGCACTAGACTTTTTTATTTAACTACTTTATACTGGTATCTAACTTTCAACCGCTTCTCTTTTTAGTAAATTTACACCTGATGATGATACAGGCATTTGGATTGAAACGTTGTTTTCCATCACAAAACAGTAAGTGGTTATCCAGAAATTATTGATGCCTATATATTAATTATAAAAAATGCTCAGTCTTCACAACTTGTTCAATTTGTCGACATTCACTTGCGTATTACCATGAAGTAGACAGATAATCAATCAAAAATAAAAATATATACAGAAATCATCTCCTAGCTTCTATTAAGATTACAATTTTGCATTCCGCACCCAGCCACCCCCCCCAACATCCACCCCTGGTCCCCCCCCCCCCCAATCTCCTCTGGCCCTCGCACCGCCACTGATTGGTCGATACTTCAGCGTCGATTTCTCTAGGAAAGAGAGAATCATTCTCTTAGGTAAAACTACAGACTACAGTAGTATAAGACCTTTGTCTCTCACTTTATTAGGCCTATAATTTCATTCCTCACCACTCTGATTGGGAACTCTCCTATGTCAAATAACAGATAGTCCAATCAAATTAGACAGTTGTTAGACAATGCCAGTTGGAGTATGGATTTAAGCTTCCACATCATTTAACAGTCATAGTCGTATCCCATGCAATCTTTCTAACACAAATTCAGTCGAGGTTTACCACACAAGCTTATATCCATGCAGTGTTGACCAAACCAGTTCTACATGAAGAGCTCTTTTCCAAAACGCAACAAAGCCATTTCCACTATTTCGATTATAACAGCATTATGTAGCTGGGATCTTATTTGATTTTGCATTGAATGCAAATCTAAGGGGATTATAATCGTTTTTTTGAAAAACCGAATACATTATGTAGGGTACGAACCTTTTCTTGGTTAATTCAGAGAGGTAACTGGATTTATTTGTATTTGGCATTTATTGCCTTTGGAAAAGAACTCTCGCATAGAATCACAAGGGATCGGTTGCACATTTTCATATGGAGAATTGTGTTGTGTGTAAAAGTCTAGATGCTAATGGATAGTTTATAAAACAAATTACGTATATACGCACAGCCGAACGGAAAAAGCAATACGCTATAATTGTTCAAAGTGTGTCTGTCCGTTTGTTTTGTTATAACCCCTGTCCTAAATTCAAGAGTCGTATCTCTTGAATGGTTTAAAATACACAGCTCATTATTGTTGCATTAATTGATAATCTAACCATGGCATTGTGAGCTGTCATAGTCTGCGTTCCCGACTTTTGCTCAGATGCTCCACCACCTGCCCAATTCCGAGCTGTTGGCCTTTCTCTGGAACGGTTTACCAAGTGCAGCTCATACTTGAGTGCATTCCCTGCCTTTGCTCAAAGTGTGTCTGTCTGTTTGTCTCCCTCTCCCAACCACTCTAAGTGGCAGTACGGTATATTCGTCTTACACATTGTACAGTACGAGGCTACTTGTATATGCCATCATTCTTTGCTCTTTCACGAAAGACGGCATGGTCACTTAATATATCCATTGTAAAGCTCTCGCAGGGGATCTGTCATCTAGTGGGCTTTTGATCACTTTTCTCTTGTTTTGTTTCTTCAAATTAGTTTGGCTCTATATATATCTGGATAAGCTTGGGGTTTTGTTTCACGCCTTGGGTGCAAAAAGTATTGAGGACGCATTTGAGAAAAATATGTACACAATCTTCATGGTCAATAAACACATACATGTCATCAATATATTTTACTGTTCGTTCTATAATGGTATGTTAGACCTACATACGTGCCCCTTTGGCAGTCAATCAAGATCAAAGCTCTGGTACGTTTTAAATGAGCGGAGATATTATTTGTCAGTGTTTGAACAAATAATCGTTTTTCGTACATCCTATTATATTTAAGTGAAAAAGCAAATAGACTAAACAGTATATTGAAGTAACCGGCCCATAAGTTGTATCAGAAGTCTATCGAGCAGAAAAGTAAGAAACTTTCATAGTGCCATAGGACTCATTGCGCAAGAAATGGGGATTTCGTTCGTTTCGCGCAGTTTGAATGTCAGAATCCACTGACGCCTTATGGGTAAAATATAACGTTTGAAAAGCGGTTAAAACAGCGTTAGCATGATTCCACATCCAATTCATGTCTTCGAGCATTTTGTAACCATCAAGTAGCCTACCATCTAGCTTTTTAACGCATACTGGGAACTTTGAGATAAACACTAACCATTACAGTCTCAGCAGGAAGTGACGAAAGGGCTCTACTTTTACAAGAAGTCAAAGGTGCATACAAATTTGAAAATGTGTTATATAGGTCAGCATAAAATTAAACAATTGTATGTTCCATTGAACGTTTTTATCAAATTGAACAATTGTATTCATTTAAAAAAGATTAAACTTGTTTGTTTGTTTGATTTGGGTGATTGGTATCTTTAAAAAGGGAATTGGATTACTGTAGGCCTACAGCTGAATGACATCAAAGCATTGTCCTGGTGTATTTATACAGCTGTAATTTGTCTTGCTACGACCGCACAATTTACGCCGTTTTAGCGGATATAACTACATTCAAAATGGTATTATGTTTATGACCAAGAGGACTGTACGTATGGCATGGAGGTAAGTCCGTTTCCGGTTTTAATCAAATGTCCTTCGAGGTTTCTCTATGTCTCGCTAGGGGGAGCTTTTTCATAAATCAGCGCTGGTCTTGTCACAAAGACGTTGAGACTGGGTAATGGCTGGTTTCATACTTCTGCTTAATAGACTTCTGGTTGTATTTATTTTGCTTAGACCTATACACGTAGCAAAGTATCACCGTCGCCTGGTTTGTAAGAGTGTGATAGTAAATAAAATACGTCATTAACAAATTACCTGAGGTTTATTTACTCGTATTTATAAAGTGTGTGGCACATACAGTCAACAAAAATAAACAATAAATGAAGAAATAAAAAAATTACCAAAAATATGGATTTGTCCCTATCTAAACATAAGAACATAGACAGGTCTGGAAACCGACTATCAATTCATAAGACTCGTTTGTGAACACTAATACTTCCGTTTGTAAGCGCGCATTCTCTGCAACACGTTTCCGGTAGAGGCAATATATAAACTGTTGAGAAGCTGACGTTTAATTGTCTCCTCTCCATCAATAGAAAAACAAAGAAAGAAAAAAAAAAAACAAAGGTTAAACAATAAACTCGATTTAACATACTGCGCGAGCCTTGTAAACAGCTCGAGTCTTTTTCCCCCTCATAATTCGAGGTATAGTTCCAGTGTGAATAAAGTATTATGCGTATTACATCCGACTTAATCAATATAACTATTAAATTGACTTAGACCCCTAAAAGTTGTGTTTGATAACATGTAGACTGAATCAGTAGCCAGTCTTTAATTGCCTGATTTAGATACTTCAGATTATGGTAAATTCTACATAGAAAGTAGCTTATTCGAAAGACAGCTCTGCGTATAGGCCTATAGAGTCTTTCAATTTGTTGTATTTGAAAGGGAACGATGTGGACTAAAAAACGACGGAATTATTTATTTATAAAATGCTCTCTCAAAAATATACTGTCTTTTAATTCGCTTTCCTAAGGTAAGACAGACCAAAAAAGTCCACGGACATCATTCTTAACAAAATTTGGAGAGAAAAAATAAGGTACATTTTTTTCGGTTTAAGGGCTATTCTACTAGATAAACTGATTTTTGTGGTGTTATAGTAAATACATTCTGAAACACGAGCCACCAAAAATGCACTGTACTATTCTGTAGGCATTAATTCAATTTTCAAATAGTTCCAAATTTAGTCTTGGTATCATTAACGTAGTTGTATATTTCTGAGCATCCTATATTTCTCCAAAATTATATACATGTATGACGTTCCCACCTATTTTCTGTGCAATACTTGGAATCTTGGATTTTGAAAATTGTTTTCCTCAAAAGCAACCCTTAAGTCGATGAAACGTTTTTTTTAGAGCTGGGTTTGTCTTTAAGAGATAATATTCCCACTGCGTTGTATTATAATGTCATTACATATCTGACTTCAAAAACCGAAAAAGCAGTGAGTTTGTTAAAAGAATGTCTATGAGAAACTCTCTTGTGATCTTCTAAAAGGAAGCGCTTTTGTTGTGCAAAAACGTGTTGTTCTAGACTGATGAGAAAAATCAATGCATTCCTGGGTCATGTTTATAGTGCTCCGTACGCGACTTCTGAGTCTTCGTAATTTAATACTCCACACACCTTATTTCTACTTTAACCTGATTCTTCAGGTGTTTAAATATTCAGACGGTCCATTCCTCGGTGTGGTGAGAATTAAGTTACTGATAGTCACCTGAGTATAAGACACTTCAGGAAATCATTTGAAAACATGTTGTCGAGAATCTCTGGGGGTAGAGAGTCTAGATAATCATATTAGCTACGTGGGACAATTTCTCAATGTTACCAGCCAATGTGAAAAACCAAAGTACAGCGGCTTCTAATGGATGACACTAGGGATATCATAGCCCTTTGGAATTTAAACCATAGTCTTCTGTAACTATATCACCAAAATGTTGTTTAAAAGTATTTGTATTGTTGCATTGTTTACAATAGAAAAGTCACTTCTACACTTGACAATTAGTATACAGACCACAAAAGATAACATCCGATAGAAATATGCCGAGACATGTCAGTGCGCCAATGTGGCCACTCGTTCAGATATGCAGTTCTCTCAATAGGCCTAACCAAATTTTTAGATCTACATATTGACTTCTGCATCTCTAACAGTCTATCATTAGACCATGCAGCCCTATGTAGGCTCTATATAGAGCTACATAGTTTGAGTGTACGTAAGTGTTTAATTTCAAGTTTAGCATATAGCGACTATTATGTGTTCAATTAATACTGTCCATTACTGTGAGATAAACTGAACTTTTTGAGACATTTTATATGGCCAACACGATCTTAAATGGCCCAATAACCTAGCTAAAAATGCGTAAATACGTTTATATATCAGTTGCCATGCAAGCCATCATTCCGTTCAGGAGCCGTGAATGTTAACTTGAAATTAATACAGAAACGCCCGTAAGTTCCATTTTTTATTTTACATAAAAGGTAATTTGTCTCGCAACATGATAAATACTGTATAAGATGGCGATATTCGTCCGTATTAAACCGGCGAGTCTACCAGATGCAGCAATAGTTGTGAGAATGTGGATACACCAATCTAATTAAAATCAAACCTCAAAAACGCTCCCCGTGTTTTGTTTGCCGCTATAATTGAGATCTAGCGCAATCACTCCCCCTATAATGTCGATTGGTTTCTTAAATTGACCAATCAGAGAGCTGCTTCTCATTTCTGGTTTGTTGTCCGATATTTTCTGTGTTAATGTTGTAAGTCGCATGTAAACGGGAAAAATCGTAATCCACTCAAAGTTAATTATTTGAATGGTGTTTGTTGATTGTGCATACATCTATCCGTTGGTCATGTAAAAATAGGCAGTCGGGGAACTTCGGTATGTCGGCGGAAATCTTCGGCTTTTTCAAACCAGAAATGAGAAGCAGCTCTGTGATTGGCCAATTTAAGAAACCAATCGACATTGTAGGATGAGTGATTGCGTTAGATCTTAATTATAGCGACAAACAAAACACGGGGAGCGCTTTTGAGATCTGATTTTAATTAGATTGAGACGATCACAGGACGCGATACGAAGACATCACAAAACATGAGCGTCGTGTGATCCATAGATCTGAGAGAACTTGGGCAACAGGAAGTTCCCTCCCAACAGCCTGTCTGAATGGTTTGTGTGCTACATATTTATATCAGCTGTATGGTTATTGCCTTCTCTCGTGATGTCTGTAGGTTACCCGTAGCAACTGGTGATTGAGATCTATCTAGAAACCGGTGCTTATCAAGATAATGACCGGAATTATCGGTTTTAATCAATCGCTATCCCTAGCTGTGTCAGTGTTATTGATTATAAGTAAAATATAATAAACCCGTAATAAATGTGGCTATTGTTGTCAATTATTGGAATCGTTTGCTATTAATGAAAAGAAAAGTGTCTATCTGTTTGCCTGTGATGGTCTGTTCAGATGTTATTCCAACGTGACCGCTCGATATTATAAACACACCACTTCCTCAGTACATGTCTAATAGTGAACGCAGAACAAAACTATATTTTTCCTTTGCCTTATGGACTCACGCATCCATTGAATCAGCATCGGCAATTGATCCCTTTGTTATATTGTGCCTGACACGTCTCCATTCTATGGGGTAGCTTTGATATTGAGCTTCAGACAACTGGATCATGTTGGTAATCTGACAAGGTTTGGAAATGCCATGGCGATGAAATATCTTGTCGAACCGTTTTGCGATTCTCTTCGAGGACTCTATCAAAATAATATATCTATATACATTTTAGGGTGAGAGTTATACAATGGAAGGAATCCCAGTCTAATGTCTATTTGGCTATATAGTTGGTCTGGTGGACATCCTCCACTACCCACCCCATATAGGGCGCGGCGTACAGTTAATCCATCAATCAGATTAAATAATATTAGATTTTGACCAACGAGAAGTCAAATTTTCAGACGTTTTGAACCACTGGCCAACAACTCAGCAAGAAGAATAACACCAGAGCCAGTACTCCAAAAGCATCGCTAACACACTGAAGCCTGAAAGAAAGAGCCCAGACAGAAAAGTGCACACCTATCCCATCTGACTGACTCTCCTAATATGCCAAACACAGACGCTTGTATCTAGCTAGTAAACATCCGTTCAAGGGAGCCTATCCGTGGTCGGCTTCGTCGCTGATTACCTT
>JAQQZZ010146149.1:0-12839 GCA_030265115.1 Mopalia vespertina | reverse complement strand
GTTTAAATATATATATATTTTGAATAAATGAAGATAATTATATATATATATATCCCGGGGGAGGCAAGCAAATTTTTCTCTCTTCATTTATTCAAAATATATATATACAAAAGTGCTCTTTTGCATCGTTTCACCTTAGCTGCGAAGTTTAAACAACGCCCTTGATAAATATATGGTTTATCAGAATAATAATTAATTGAATGACAAACAAAGGCAGAGTGATTATATTTTAAAATAAATGTTTGTGTGATGGTTGACCTAAAGGAGTCCTGATTTAAACAAGTCCGTCGTACAATAATCGATTCAAAAACGCACTTACAAAATGATAATATTTACAGGAAAGTATACGTTAGTAATGTAGAAATGGGCCAACCAGGCTTTACACCCTTCGTAGGAATAATTGATTGGTGTTTTACGCCATGCTTAAAGGTATTTGACTTATATGACGGCGCTATATTCCAACAATAATTGACACTAGCACAACCAAGATGAGAAGCGTTTCCATAATACTGGAAATAACTCTTCCTCTAGTGCGAACAAACTGCCCTCAGCCAGAGGGCACATCGGGCCTTTGCAGCAATGTACTTGCAACTTAAAAAGTTAGTCACAGATAGTCGTTTTGCTTTTAAATCATTACTACGCATGGGATTCTGTTGTGTATATACAATCCCAAAGCTCAGGGCCATTGAATCTCGTTGATAAACTTTACAATCACCTCGAGATTCTGTTGTCGTAATTAGCCAAACAAAAGTAAAAGGGAAAGATTGACAGAACTTTACCTGGACAGTAGATGTAAAGGCCAAAGTTCAAAAGAAAAGACATTTAGAATGTGAAGACGGTCACCAGGATGCGTTCTAAATCAGAGAAAGTAAAAGTAACAAGTGTCTATCTGTATGAGAGCGTAAGGATGTTTTAGAATCTTTTGGAACTCCGATAAGGTCTTGCTGGAGCCCTGGATTGATTTTAAGGATAATTATTTATCTTAGCCAAATATATGGATTTGCTGAAGATCATATGCTAATTTTGAAGCAAACTGCAAATGGTATTAATTTCGACAGAAAAATACAATGCATTGTTGGTAGTTAATTACTCTTAACACCAAGTTAATTAGTTTATTTAGAAAATGGCAATTCAACTAAAGTTTGACACATATATTCAAATTTTACGTAGAACAATTTTAGATGATTTTTGCAAGAAATATGCATGTTTTAATACGTAGAATCTATCAAAAGCTGATGTGGCTGTAAGTGGTCTCTTACTATTGACTATCAAATCAGACTACATTTGATCTAACAGCATGGTTAAGCCTATTTAAAAAAGGTTTTTGAGTAGTCTGATATTCCGATGGTTTCATTGGCTTCATTCATGACTTGAACTGCATCTCAACATATGACTTGAACCCGTATTGGGGAGACTAGTCGGCTAATTCTGCTGTGAAAATCCCATTAATCTACATCGCCGTGTAACCTTTATATGTGACTTTATAATACGCTCACTGGAAACTAAATTAATGGCTCAAAGTTAACTATTTTTCAGTACAATTTCAAATTAGTTTTTTTATCACTGCCATAAACTTTAAATGTTTAGCTTAAGGTGGTTCCAGTGTTCCTCTTTAATGGATAATAACTAGAGTTATGATCGGGTTAGGAACATCAGAATTTTTGTATTGCATTTGACAGAAAAATGTTTACTTATGTAGAGAACACGGTTTTTGGGTGGTCTTGTCCTTTAAGAACGTGTCTTTTTCAGGTTTCATCCTCTTAATATTAGTCACATTTAGCTCAGGTTTCATCCTCTTAATATTAGTCAAATTTAGCTGATGGTATCTACAGTATTAACTGATATATTTGTCCAGTACTACGTGTGCCTAGTATTGCGTGTGCCCAGTATTGCGTGTGCCCAGTACAGCGTATGCCCAGTATTGCGTGTGCCGAGTATTGCGTGTGCCGAGTATTGCGGTGTGCCCAGTATTGCGTAATTCTTTCCGCCGTTGTTGGCAGTGTAAAGCGAAGTAGCAATGAACGAATTTTAAAAAAAAATTGTGTTTGTCAGAGATGTTGACACAACGTCACGATATGAGATTTGACACAACGTCACGATATGAGATTTGACACAAGATTTCAGGAATCCCATCAAGTTATCGATTTTTGTTCAAAACTTGACAGTTGTCATTCCTGATTTTTCTCAATTTTACTAATTCCCAACAATTTCTAGGTTACAAGGCTGAATAATTGTTTGGACGAAGTAGCCATGAACGAATTAAGAAAAAAATGTGTTTATCAGAGATATTGACACGTAGTCACGATATGGGATTTAACATAAGATTTCAGGCAAATCCCATCAACTTAATTGCTTATCGTTTTCTGTTCAAAGCTTGACAGTTGACAATCCTTATTTTTCTCAACATTACTAATTCTTTACAATTTCCAGATTACCAGGCTGAATAATTGTTTGGAGCCAGAATAGAGGTCTCCTATCGCCACTCATCTAGTTCTCTTGTTTTTTGTTTTGGCGAAGTAGCGCTTATCAAAATCCTGTTTAAGAATCTGACTGGCATAACGCACGTTAGGATTGTTCTTTCCAATATTGCGCGCCTTTTGGCGGAGTCCATTTTTGGTCTTTAAGTCATAATTGTGAAACATTTCTTGCTTCCGTTGAGTACCGGGGAGGAGTCACTGTACACGATAGTGGAGTCACGGTACACAATAAAGGAGTCACGGTACACGAAAGTGGAGTCACGGTACACGGTAGAGGAGTCACGGTACACGATAGTGGAGTCACTGTACACAATAAAGGAGTCACGGTACACGAAAGTGGAGTCACAGTACACGGTAGAGGAGTCACGGTACACGATAGAGGAGTCACGGTACACGATAGAGGAGTTGGTACACGGTAGAGGAGTCACGGTACACGATAGAGGAGTCACGGTACACGGTAGAGGAGTCACGGTACACGGTAGAGGAGTCACGGTACACGGTAGAGGAGTCACGGTACACGGTATAGTCGTATTGGTTAATGTCAAGATTCTGATTCCTTTTGGACAATTGATGACTAGGTGTTATTATTTAGGCCTTGGTTGAGATCACTGGAATAATGAACCATTTAACCTCTCTGAATGGCAATTCAATTGTAGCTATCACCAGAATAGCCTTAGGGAACAAAAGCTCTCCCTTGGCTTTTCGCTAAATGAGTTAGGTTTGCATCTTATAATCATATTATATGGTCATGTGTAGTTCCTTTTTACATAATTGTTAATTAAGTATGCGACCTCTTGTTGTTCCAAGTCACATGGCAATAGCACACGGTTATCTTGAGTCTTTGCAGCGTTACAGTGAACCACGCGTAGTATCGTACTCTGCTGGGGACTCCGGATAATACCTATTTGTGTTTGGCTTTGGTTCTATCAGAGAGTAAAATAAAGAGGCAACTGCAACATAGCGGCGATTACAATGAAGAATCAACTGTAACACGTGCCTTAAACTGTGTAATTATTTGCTGTATCATAGAAATTAAATAGGGAAAACAATATACACATTTTCTAGGAAAGATTTCTAATGGCCCAGCCGTCTGTATAGCTCAAACATTTCCAAAGCAAACCAAGCTTGCTTATTGTCCGTCACAGTAGTGCATGACTTTGGGTTTCAATGGGGAAAATACCCTGTGCTTATCCTAATAACGAGAGCTAGGACTATACCCTAGTTTACACAGACAGGGTTTAGCCACTGATATATTATCTGACTCATTCCTCTTCCGGGTTAATCCTTATCGACAATCCGAGCTGTGTGAATGCCCACGGCTTCTCGATCTGCAATCCTCCCAATACCCATGTAGCGGTGAATGAACGATACACTATATAATCCGCTGAATGACTTGTATTGACTTTATGCCAATTAACTAAAGTAGTTGAATCCGTTGAAGCGGATTAGCACAAGACCTGTTAATAGATTAAACTATATATAAGGATAGAAGAACCTATATATTAGGATAGAAGAAACTATATATAAGGATAGAAGAAACTGCAGAGGGGCTGGACATGAATTTATGCTTGCTCCTGTTCATTCTAAATACACTAATCAAGGGTTGTACTAATTGATGCTTACCTCATACCTATCAAAATTAAGGTTGAAATGGAAATGATATTCATTAATGTCTAGCATTTCTTGAGTCGCTAGATAGAGTGGGAGGTTGTCAATGTGACTTTTATAATGACTTATTTACTCATGGAATCTGGATTCTCTATACAGACATACTTGTCATCTACACGGCGAGTCGTCAACGTATCTGTGCTAAAGGCAATGGGAAGCGGATTATTCGTAGCGTCTTGCAGTATTTATTGGATCACGTGACCTTACTGAACCGTGCTGAGCATCTCATGTTTGTGCATTTGATTAAAATCGTCGCCGTCTACTTTCCGTGCCTTCATACAGCCCGCTTGGTCATAAACCAGGACCATCTTGAATGTAGTGATATTCGCTATAATGACGTAAATTCTGCGGGACGATGGTATGATGTCATTTAGCTGTAATTCCTATTTTAAAGATACTAACAAATTTCATTATTCTTAAATCAAAACTTGTTTCCATTTTAGGTTGACCCACATTACACATTTCCTAATTTGTAAGCAGCATCGTAATTGTGTCTAAAATGAGTTGGTCGTCTCCTGACTTCCCGGTACCCTGGTAATATGCTCACCACTCGTATTTCTATACATTAAACTATCTTTCTATACATCTCCAATAACATCCGATTTCACAAAGCATCTTTATACTTAAGTCGAAATTGTTATGCACTGGCTTAAAACCTTATCATTTACTGGTTTAAAATAGCATAATGCACTGATTTAATATGATATAATACATTGGTCTACAAGGACACAATGTGCTGGTTAAAATGACAAAATGCGCCGATTTAAAATGATATAATGTGCTGGTTTGAGATGACTCACATGTACTGGTTTACAATGGCACAATGCACTGGTTTAAAATGACATAATGCACTGGTTTAAAATGATATAATGCACTGGTTTGAAATGATATAATGCACTGGTTTAAAATGACAATGCACTGGTTTAAAATGATATAATGCACTGGTTTAAAATTACATAATGTACGGGTTTGCAATGACATAATGCACTGGTTTAAAATGACATAATGCACTGGTTTGAAATGACATAATACACTGGTTTGAAATGACATAATGCGCTGGTGTGAAATGACATAATGCGCTGGTTTAAAATGAAATACTGCACTGGTTTAAAATGACATAATGCACTGGTTTAAAGTGATATAATGCACTGGTTTAGAATGACATAATGTACGGGTTTGCAATGATAATATGCACTGGTTTAAAATGACATAATGCACTGGTTTGAAATGACATAATGTACTGGTTTGAAATGACATAATGCGCTGGTGTGAAATGACATAATGCGCTGGTTTAAAATGACATAATGCACTGGTTTAAAATGACATAATGCACTGGTTTAAAGTGATATAATGCACTGGTTTAAAATGACATAATGTACGGGTTTGCAATGATATAATGCACTGGTTTAAAATGACATAATGCACCGGTTTAAAATGATATAATGCACTGGTTTAAAATGACATAATGTACGGGTTTGCAATGACATAAAGCACTGTTTTAAAACGACATAATGCACGGGTTTGAAATGACATAATGCACTGGTTTAAAATGACATAATGCACTGGTTTTAAATTACATAATGCTATAGTTTTAAATGACAAATGCACTGGTTCCACATGACACAATGCACTTGTTTAAAGTGACATAGTGTAAAACGATAAATACCAGTGTACACTGGTCTAAAATACTATAATGTATACTGATGCAAAGTACTGGTTTAAAAAATATACCATTATGTGCTTAAAGTCAACACAATGAACTTGTGCAGAATATCACATTGTTCTGGTTAAAACAGTAATGTACAGATTGATATCAAGTTTTACTTTGGTTAAGAATATCAACTGGGCCCAGTTGTCCGATAGATGATTTGTGGTTTTATTCAGAATAAATCGTTAAGAGCAGATGAAATTTCTAATAGCAGTTAAAATCGCTAAAAGCAGTTGAAATTGCTGATAGCGGATAAGATATAGGCCTTCAGCATGATGTGACGTTAACTCGTTGTGGATAATATTTAAAAGCACTTCGAGCAACCCGTTGAGTAATGTTTAAAGACCACATAATATGACCCTTCAAAATAACTATTCAGTTCTGACGCTCTATTATACCAGCCTGTAGTATTCATACACTTATACAATCTTTGTCTCACTGAATCAAATCAATTGAAAAGATCTGTGTATCGTATCGGGTAATTCACTATCATCATCTGTACAGCGGCAATTGTTCCTTAAGAAGCTGTTGACATTCGGAAAATGGAAGGAACTAAGTCGATAAAGATTAGCCGAGAAGAGGTAAAATGCATTGAATAAGACAAAGGGTGAATAATACATGACATTATCCTTATTGATTGTTATAGGGGTTTACAGGTAGAGCGACTCACATAGATTACCTCGCAAGGTTTGTTTGTTTGTTTGATTGGCGTTTAACACCGTATTTAAGGATGGTCAATCACTTTGAGGTCAAATTTGTTCATTTTTCTATTTGTTTATAAGAGCATTCTCTTTTTTGTCCTGCATTTTGTGAAAAAGTTATATAAAAATTTCATTTAGAAGTTATTTAATTTTATGTTTGAAACTGTTGATTCAGTTCTTTACAAGTGTATAACTAGATGGGTTTTGCACGATTACTAGAGCTTCATTTTTTAATTTAATACAATTTTTGAATTCTGTTTTCTCGAAAACATTTTGAGCTATACACTCGTGAAATTCGGCACGCTTATCAGTGACATAATAATCTAGTAAAGTGTATCTCAACATTTGTTTGGCCGAGTTCTCTCTTTATAGCAGTTGTCCTTCAATTAATTATTAAAAGATTAATAAGTAAAAAAGTAAGCCGAGTTAAAAACAAATAAGATACCCAAGATGCGATTTAAAACAGATTGTTGCGGCTGTACATTGAATGTATAGCCTCACATGCATAGCAGAGTTCAAATACATCTAACTCGTGATGTACGATGATAGCTCAGAGGACATCGACTTGTATTTGTTCAAAACCTCACTCACACTTAAATAACGGTTTTATTAGAAAATTTCGTTTTTGCCAAAAGCTTAACTTTGAGAAATTGAGGCCTGGGGCGGGGTCGTCTGTTCTGTGGTTCGATTAAGTTGTATCTGTTCAAATCAAAACAGAGATACGGAGTAAGATATATAGGATATAAATCACTAGGACGTGAACAAACTATGGTGTTATAATTATAGTTTGTCGCCAAAGAGTATCAATTACAACAGAATACGTGTCAGAGTCTTATCTGACAATATTAATAATGATACAGTACACATTCTTTACACCCTGTAGTTTAAAACTACATTATGTTACTTATTCAATCCCAGTAGACTATAACAGAATGTGTTGTCGAGTTGTCTGAACCACTTGGTGCTTTACTGGAATGAAATGTCAACATAAGAACTTAATGCATTTACATAATGCAGCCAATATCTTATGTAATATGCATCTGTAAAAGTGGACCAGGGGGATTCCAAAAGCCCTTCACGTGCATCGATATCTCCTTGGTTTACTTTTACGGATATCGACATTACGTAAGGGACGACTTCTTTATATCGCATGGTATCTCCACACGTATATAGGTGTAGCGACACGAGTGTTCCAATGATGACAATCGTTTAGTGAGATTTAACTAAAGTCAAGGTCATGAATATTAATATAAATACAAGCTGATCTTAATTCATTATATACAAATGATTTCACTAACCCATTCCATAAACCCTGGCTTAACATTGTGGTCAGTTGTTTATTCTATGTCGTTTCCTTAATGTAAATGATATTTGTTTGGGTTAGCTCTTATGGCATACTTAGCTGATCTACGGTTAATTAAAAAGACATAGTGTTAACCTCCCAAAAGCAGGGACTTGCCCTGCGAAAAGATTCTCTGCTCGCGGACTTACCTTCTTCTTACACATGTAAGTTTTGATCTAAATTAAAATAAATTCCAGCCCTATATAAGATACAAACGATGCATGACGATTTACCTCAAAATCTAACTTCAAATAAATTCCAGCCCTATATAAGATACAAACGATGCATGACGATTTACCTCAAAATATTTTTTAAATTATATTTATTTCATTTTACATATTCTAAGAGATATATACATTTCGTCTTATTAATTTTTTTTAGAAACATATAGATTTCCTGTGATTTTAGACGCTTGGCCTACCTTTTTGGCAAAATATTATACAGCATAAATTTTTTTTCTGTGGCGTAACTTGACGAATGGTGTTTTCTTTTTCCAATACTTTTTAATAAACAGTTGAGAACCACAAACGGCCGAGGAATAAATACCAAGATTAACAAAGAAAAAAAACACATGTAGGCCTGTCATTTGGAGGAAAACGCCCGAGGGTTGATCAGAATGACTATTAGGGGACTATTACGGGTTTCACTCAATTGGAATTTAGTGTTAATGGGCTTCCGTCGAAAGCAATTTTGTCATTTTTATATGTTACAATAATGACTGCCACCAATAGTTTTCCATACAATGAAAGATAAATCAACTCAAGAGAATTAACTCTATTAACTGGATAACCAATTATTTTCTTCTGATGAAAACACAAAAGTTTGTACATATACCCGTTTCTCATCTACATATACATATCTTCATCTACATATACTTGTATCTTTATCTACATATACCTATATATTCTATATATTCATCCACATATACCTGTATCTTTATATACGTATACCTGTATCTTTATCTACTTATACCTGTGTCCTTCTGAACATATACATGAATTGTCATCTACATAAAGCCTACCTCTATTTTCATTTTCATATATTTTTCTCTCTTCATTTATTCAACATATATACCTGTTTTTTTTTTCTGCATATACATGAATCTTCATCTACATATACCTATATCTGTATCTCTACCTACATATAGCTGTATCTTCATCTACATATATATGAATCTTCATCTACATATATATGTATCTTCATCTACATATATATGTATCTTCATCTACATATACCTGTATTATTATTTTCATATAAACGTATCTTCATCCTCATATACCTGTGTCTACGTCTATATATACCTGTATCTTATCCTAATATGCGTGTATCTTGATCTACATATACATGTATCTTCATCTACATATATATACCTGTATCTGTATCTGTACCTACATATAGCTGTATCTTCATCTACATATACATTTATCTTCATCTACATACACCTGTATCTGTATCTCTACCTACATATAGCTGTATCTTCATCTACATATACATTTATCTTCAGCTACATATATATGTATCTTCATCTACATATATATGTATCTTCATCTACATATACCTGTATCTGTATCTGTACCTACATATAGCTGTATCTTCATCTACATATACATTTATCTCCATCTACATATACATATACCTATATCTGTATCTCTACCTACATATAGTTGTATCTTCATCTACATATATACATTTATTTTCAGCTACATACACCTGTATCTGTATCTCTACCTACATATAGCTGTAGCTTCGTCTACATATACATTTATCTTCAGCTACATATATATGTATCTTCATCTACATATACCTATATCTGTATCTCTACCTACATATAGCTGTATCTTCATCTACATATATACATTTATCTTCAGCTACATATCTATGTATCTTCATCTACATATACCTGTATCTTCACCTACATATACCTGTATCTTCATCTACATATACATGTATCTCCATCTAAGGTAAAATGACCATGATGAGGATAGGCTAAATAACATTACACGTAGCAGTTTTAAAGTAGATAAATAACAAAAACGGCTTAATTTCTTCATGTTCAATGTAGACGATACGAATAGAATAGTTCTTGGTCAGGGGTCAGAGAGCATCTTACGTATATTATCTTAAAGTTATTAAATATATGAGAATATCAATAAAAACTAGTGTAAGTCGGATATAAACGTTAATACCAGTACTTTCCCTCCTGAAAGTTTTCACAATCTACAGCAAGTACCTACTCAATATAGTCCTGTGACCCGTTTCACAAAGTCCTCTTAGCTAACGTTAAACGTTTGTACCATGACAACTAGTGCTGAAGATATAGTGTTGCTATGACAGTTACGTTCAACGTTTAGCATAAGTTGAACTTGACGTTAGTGTCATGGCAACACTATGTCAGCACAAATGTGTATTAACTTTACGTCATAACAGTGTTTCTTTGTGACGTAAGGAATTAAAGCCTGCGCAACCCAACCCGGAAAGACATAAAGGCACATTCTCACGGTGCGATTCCCCTCATTTGCGGAGTTTTCATTGGTCGACTATTTCGTACTTAGTTATCTACCAATCAAAATGGTGCAAATAACGGGAATCCCCTTAAGTCGTTACTACAAATCGTACCGTGAGAATGCACCTTAACCAGCACCCACAGTGCAGGGGCCCGTTTCACAAAGCGATCTTCGCTTTTATACGTTGCCGTCATGGTAACTTAGTTTTGCGTAAGCTAAGCTCACTTTGTGTAACTAACCCCAGAAGCATATTATCCTCTCTCCATTTTCAAATTCCTCATGATTTTTGAATGAGCATATAATGTATTCACCACCAATCCGTCTGACTATTTGTACAGTGCGGAGTTAAGATTATTTCCTTTCACTGCAGTAGGTTAAATTACAGTGTAAGTAATCTGAGAACCTAAATGGTAGACCAAACTCCGAAAAGCGAAAAGAGACGCGTGTTAAGTTTCTATATTTCGGTGTATTAAACATCATCAGGAATGAAGATGACGGTTTAATAAACCGAAATAAAGAAACTTAACAAGCGTATCTTGTCGTCTCTCAGAGTTGTGTCTTTGGTCTATATAATGTTAAATTATACAGTGGGAATCCCAGTATATGAGAACAAATGTCATCTCGGTATATGTTAAAACTGCATGCAACATAATAGCTTACGTAATCAACTCCTTAACCGCTTGTCGAGAGCTATATTTATTCTCCACACTGTAGATTTGAACAACTGGCCCTGTTCAATTTACTACTTAAATAACAGTACATGTAAATAGCATTTAACTTTTTCTCATTATAGTCATTTGACACTTGTTGACGATAAGAGTAAATGCGTAGACACGATGTGTTCTACGACAAAAACTTGAGTGGTTAGGGGGGGATTAGGAGGTTATGCAATGCCGCTTCTACATGTCCTTAAAATCATATCTCTAGAGTATTATTAACTACTTTGAAACTACATTTCCAAAAAAGATAAGGAAATTTTGAAAAAAAATATGCACTTCACATTTTGGACCAGATTTTGCAAAACCTGAAGAATATTAATGGATTTTGTGTGCGACATTAACGGCTAAGACAATGGATTGTTGATTTGAAATCGAGTCAATAAGACCACATCATATATGCCTACCCTCCTTTCTAAATTTCCACCAAAGTTATGTTTGTTTGTATTGATTATGTGAAATTAATATAGTTTATGCATCGCAAATTTACATTAAGTGCTAACAATATGTTGCTCGGACATTTCAATGGATATAATGTGAGTGTGATTGAATAGCTACTGATTCTGATTTGTTTTCTATGATTTTGTTTATTTATTTTATTTATCTTTATTTATATATTGTTGAATTTATTTCTATTGTGAATTTTATATACTTTTTTTCCTGATTTTGCTTGTTTATTTCTGCTTGATTTTTTTAGCATTGCTTTATTTTCAAAGCAAATTAGCATTTTTTTCTTCGTGTATTTATATATTCTTTTTATTTATATATTGATTAAAGTTACTTTAAATTATTTATTTATGTTTTTATCTTGTTCTGTAATTTTTAATTTTTTTTATTCATTCATTCATTTATTAATGTATTCAATGATTCTGTCATTTTAAAAAGTGTTATCCCTTTATGTATTTTGATATAGACTCTAATCCTTTAACTAGCATATTGGGTCTCCAGGAAGACTGGCTTTCGAGCTAATCGAGCTACCCGTTTTAACTAAAGTTATTATTATTTGTTTAATTAGTATGGATATTAGCAAGTAACCCTAACCCGGCAGTAACGGCCATATGGAACTACCCTCAACCAGGAGGCAAATATTTCGGATAACAAAAATGATAGCGTAGCCAATTTTTTGTTGCTGAAACTCGTCTTGGCTCGATTCCATTTCGTTCCTGTCACAAATTTATCAAAGAATAGCTGTTTCCCCCCACCAGATTGACTCTTTATTGCGAGTAGCTGTCATCGTTGACCCAGAAGATCTGTTTGACAATATTACCGTGGGTCACATGAGGATAATAACTAATAAGATCATGGGGAATCAAAATGAACAATGTAACTAACGTCCAATCGTTGCTATGGATACACAGGTCGTTTATTTCGGGAGATTGGGGGATAACTGACTATATTTCAGCGACAACGAGGTGTTTTTGTTACGCTCATTTGAATTTGGCGTTAATGGGTTTCCGTTAGAACTGATTTCCTAAACTTTATCTATTCAGCATCGAGACGACTGTCAGGGTGTTTCCACAGGGAACGATTTAAATTGTTTTACACGGTAAGACTGCAACTATAGGCCTATTTATAAAAATATGGTTGCAGAAAATCCTATTTGTACCACAGAGTCCATATTGGGTTTGACGTAAGACAAACCACGGCGATAAGTATGAACGATAAGTATGAACGATAAGTATGAACGATAAGTATGAACGATAAGTATGAACGATAAGTATGA
>JAQQZZ010146138.1:0-12839 GCA_030265115.1 Mopalia vespertina | reverse complement strand
TGCAATCGTATATGTTTAAAATATATTTAAAATTTGACAGCGTATTTACAAGGAGATTTTGCTTGTTATATGTGTAAATTGTATCTTTCCAGCTTTCAAGACAAGATGCGAACATCATTCAAATAAAAGAAATGTTTAAGCATGCATAATCAAACTTTGAACAGAGTATGAAATCGGGAGTGGGTTTATGTCTGTTCATTCTTTTGCCACACAGCAATGCTTTGTCTGTCCTTCAGCCACAGGGGAGAACATTTATATCAAGCCAAAAACAGTGTTAATTAATTTCAGTAGGCATCATCAGGTCAAATACTAAATAATTTTGATGCGCAATCCTCTTTTATACGTCATCGATATCACAAGCAACAGGACATTTTCCTCAGCGTTAACATTGCTCACATCGGGGATAATTCTCTCAGAGTGGACATACATGTAGACGAAATGACCGGAAGCTAATATTTTTGGATGGAATTGGTTTGCTATATAATTTGTTAATATTAAAAATGCAAAATGTAACGGATTTTTTTTACACCATACACTATACTACAGCTGAAGTATATGCCTCCATATTGGAGTAACAGTTTCCTTTTTTTGTATTTTCGATTTGTTTACTATTTGTTATTTTCGGTATAAAATTGTGTACCGTGCATGATAACGACGATGTTCTTCCAGATGTCTGAATCGCGTAAAATTTCAATAAACCGATAATATTTTTAGCCTCTTCCCGGTGACCACAGGGTAGAAAATTTGTACAAGAAAACGAGTTTCATCCTTATTAACATGAGTCCAATGTTTAACATCCTTGATCGATAATCCCTTTTTATCAGCTATTATTAACAAACGCAACACCACATTTTTCTCAACTTCACCAGTTCTCACATAGGGGTTAATTACACAGAAGTGGACAGTTGAAACATCCTTTTGAGAGACAATAAATTGCAGAACAACTAATTTCATATCAAGAACAACAATCTTCGATTGCGCTATAGGATCTGAAATATATTCATATTTACAATCTCGTGACCAGTATTGATCCAGCATTAAACAAGGGGTAATTATATCTATTTATATTACAACAATGTACATTGACTGGAATCGGACATACTGTTATCAAATTAGTTAAACACAGAACCGGACAGATATACGACTAGCCTAAATTGTGCAACATGTAGGTCAACGAGAATACAATCGGTCGGGCTACAATTGTGTAACTTGCGATAATAAAACGCCCGAAGCCTAATTACCTGAGGCGTGCTGTCGGGTGCCTTCATGCACTGAAATGCGCTGTCACGCACCGTCATTCCCCGTAACGCATTACGCCACGCTTTTTGATGTGATCGCCTCTGCGGGAAAGCGAAAATTAAATCACACTCAGATCGCCAAGCCCAGACATTTAAAAAGTTTTTCAATCCCCAAAAAAGGAGGCCTGGGAAAAATGTAAAGTATAAAGTCCAACCTCTTAAATAAACAGAGCTACCCAACAAATAACTCTTTGTGTTTACTTTAACAGTGCATGGTAATTTGACATTAGCTGAGCTCAAAGAAAGAGGTAGTCTAGAGATGGGAGTAGGCCGATACATCACAAAGTTATGGATCAGTGGAATGGTGAGTAGATGTCTTAATGATTGTCAATTTTGTATTTCCCACAATGTCTTGCGGTATCTAAAGTATATAAAATGACAGTGTTGTTTTCGTTGTTGGTAATATATCGAGTAATTGATCATGGTGCACATAGTGTGTAGTTCTACTACATGATTTTCTTCCTACATGAATGTGAAGTCATTCCAACTGACAACTGATGTCCATACATCGTGAATAATATTACTTAAGGCCTATTAATTTTATTGCATATTTCAAAGACAACCATCTGTATTGCACTTGCGGTCGAATTAGCATAGTCGTTAATTAGTTAATTTACACAGCAGAGCTGACTTCATTGTTCGAAAACACGGTAGTTATAGCATCTTGTCGTAACTGTTTCCCTATTGACTGCTCTGTTGGATGCTTTCATATACTAGTAATGCCGAAAGTAAGGATCCGCCCCCAAGCGGAACAACAACAAGAAACAACCGCTTGTACATATCAATTTGGTACAAACAACCGGATTTTTTAAAACCCATTGTCAGCTGAAACATGCTAAACGTATGTGTAACTCAAAGCGCTATTTTGATATGTATACAACATAGTAACATTGCGCTTGGATAGCCAAGCTTGTGTATACGCCGTGTTGTTATAGATGCCTTCCAATGCATCCATAGGCAAACAGATACACTTGTGACCGACCGTGTTTTGGAACAGTCACGTCAGTCCCGCCTGTTTAATTAACTAATTATTGGCTATGCTTACTCCAATGCAAGTGCAATACTGATGTTTGTCTTTACAAATATGCAATATAAATAATGGGTTTATGTCGAAAAGCTGTTGTCTTTCCCTTTAACTGGATATATGCAGCAGTCCGTGCATTCCCATGACGTTCGTGTATTTGGCAAGCTTTATTGTGCCGTTGTTTGCACTGGGGAAGCTGAAATGCATTATCGGGTTTGAAAAGACTGGTGAAATGTGGTTCATCAAGTATAATCTCGAAACCCTTTTATTAAAGTCCTTAATTTCTAATCAGACCAGTGTTGTTAAAGACCTAAATATATACAGCCATTTCAATTTGGGTATATCATGTAAGAGTTGAGTTAAAATATCATTAAACATATTATAATTTCTGATTGACTAATCAAAGCTCCATAGCTATTGGCTGATTGGATGTGACAAAGAGTTGAATTACAATGTCATTTAACATACAGCACTTTTTGATTGACCAATCAAAGCTCCGTAGCTATTAGCTGATTGGATGTGACAAAGAGTTTAATTACAATGTCATCTAACATACAACACTTTTTAATTGACCAATCAAAGCTCAGTAGCTATTGGCTGATTGGATGTGACAATTTCCCGCCAAAAAATCATAGGTTTCTTTAAGACTAAAATTCCAGTTTCGAGGGAATCGAGATTATATTTCGAAGGACCAAGAAGGCAGGTTATTTGTAAGGCAGAATTGAGCGTTGACCTTTCTAGCGATTCACAATTGGATCCATTTGTCCACATTTCAAATTCATTAGTTGCATAACACATTTCTAATAACCGTATTTAAATACGATAACATAGGTATTTAGCATCTACCACGCTCCGCTACCAATGTACTGCAGGCAAAACTATGCAAGGGAACAGGAAGTTTCGTTGGAAATTGTCTCATCCACTCGTTGAATAGAGAGTGCTTTGATTGGTCAATCATAACTATTTTCAACGACAGTTGCGACTATTCTTATTACGTGATATATTGAAATTGAATTGACTGTATATAGTGAAGCCTTTCACAACAATTTCCCACCTTACCTAAATAAAATTAGTTTTGTAAAATGTGTGTGAATGTCGGGTTTACGGTAATTTTAATCTGTTGCAAAACTACCAAACGTGTACATTTAAATTAATACTTTAAATGGTATTAGTTTAAAACGAGGTGACAATCTTTTACAAGTATGTCGGTGAATCCAATTATGACATAAAAACGTATTGAATATTTCAAAAAACCGTCCAATAAAAAGACTGGAATTTACCAAATGTTGTAAGAGAAAACAAATACACTTTAAAGATTGGTACCCGTAAATACCGTTCGCATGGAACGGAATAGCAGGTCGTAAAGTCGGACAGATTTTCACAACAATGTGAAAACTGCGATCGAAACCGGGATATGCGTATGACTGGAATAACTCATGGTGAAAGTAATATGGTAAATTGAGAAATTCATGCATAACTCTACACAGGTAAGGAAAACCACATCGTGAATTAATTTGAAGACAGTAATTATTCAGAAACGTCTCTTGATTCCAATTATTTTGAAAATGAATGCCAACAACCTATCTGTTATTATTTATCCCGTTAAAGAATAATGTGGAAAACAAACATCCTGAAAAAAGAACGTACATACATATTCATCTGTGCACGAGCCTAGCGGCGTTTCTTTAAAAGTAATGTATACAATTGTTATGATATTTGCATGCCAAAAAGACGATAGAGTTAATATACATCGATAACTATATGCAGCTAAAGTTTAGCTGTTGTCTACACCAAACGACATGATATCCATTGTTTTATAGGAACTAGAGTTTAAAGTTACTTATCTTCAGAAATGTAATAATGATTTTTGTTGGTTTTGTTCTCTCTCTTTCCGTTGCCAGTATTGGTAAAGAGCCATAGTTTTACTGAACTAAATATTTGTAACTTGATTTGTTTTATATTATTATCAAATGTACCGGTATTCTAGTGCATGTGTTGCTCGTTGCAAAGTGGATGTCATTTTAAGGATAGGATAAGAATTCCTGGTAACATAGATAATAGTGGGGTAGTTCTTAGACGCGGTCTGTTCTATGGCGATCTCTTGGACAAGACAATGTATCTTGTATTGATGTCTTCATATTTATTCTGGGTTGGTTGCCACTGAAGTCAAGGGTGGCTTCCTATAGTTCTTGATTTGTGTGAATTTCCTACGGTACAGAACAACACCTCAAACAAACGTATGATGTAATATCATGTTGTAGAGACTTTTGTTTTCTGTTTTTACCGGTATCTCACCAAGGTATATTGGCGACGTAATGCTGTGATTACAGTTAATTGGTGAAATTGTTTATTAGTGGTTATCAAATTGAACTATGAATACTTAAAACTTGGTCCTATTTCGTGGAAATTGTTGAGACAGTGATACATAGTCAAATTAGAAACTAAACATTTAGAAGCCGATCGATATGATACTCACCATGGTTGTGATATATTTATATTTACAAGCAGATCGATATGAGTTTCACCCTAGTTATTGTGACATATATATCATATGCAACTTAACACTGTCTGTCTGGCTGGTTCTGCACGTCGTACACTCTTTAAACCCTTTAAATTAAAAAAAAAACACAACGAAAATACGACGACGACTTTCTCGAATATCACTAGGAAATGTCGATTGTATACCTTTGAACGAAATACAGCATTGAACCCGATAGAAGGAGCGTGAGTGACACGTGCTTGTTTAAAACTTAGCCATGATCGATAGCAAAGGAGAAAAAAAGATTTCTAAAAGATCAAAACTTATAACATTTTAAGGTTGTGTTAGTGTTGGAATGTAGGAATGACACACACCAATAATATTAAACAACATCATTTTTCTGGATTACTGCTGTCATATTATTGAAATACCTATGCGGTCCGTGTAAAACACCAATTTGTTAATCAATCGATGAATCATATTTCAGGGTACATCGACCTACATTAATAATGCTAAATCAGTGACAAGCTTGGTGGCTTCCAATGGCCAAATACACGCAGTTGATGTTGTGATCTATCCACTTGGACTGGCAGGAACATTAAAGACAGAGATTGATTGTGGGTAAGAATTACATTTTCATCCGATCAACATAACATGATAAATACACGAGACTCTCAAAATACATTTAACAATCAACATTTCTGCTGATGAATCCAACATGACCGTCGTGTAAATGACTTCGATAGGCAGTTCCAGTCACAATTAATCGTCGATAAAAAAACATTTACTAAAACAAGTAGTTTACGGAATAAGGTTATTATTTGACTGCCTTCCCTCTGTGGATATGAATTTAAATTGTGTCGTGATAATGAAAACGGTATACCGATTGAGTTGTACAACTTCATGCATGCAACCCTGGGAGGATAGGCCTACTGTTTGTCGATTGTAAAGACGCCCATTGGTCCATGTTGATAGTCAAACATAGAACATCAAAGAAGATAATGATCAGCTGATTCAGATCTGGAGATCCGTAAATGCACACAGACGAATCAGATATAAAATGTAAGTATTAAACTGATCGTCATGATAGGAACAACAACCATTGGCCATACAACAGTGGATGATTTAGGGTAGACGATCGCCAAAACAGTAATATTCCGGTCATTTCAAGCCTTAAATTCTGAACGATCTGTACTTGTTTTTCTGTTGCTTGGTAAGCAGTTTCAATAAAAAATAGTCGTCGAAAGAAAAAATGGCGAAGGAAAGTCGTTAAGTATGGGTACCCAGGTTTAGATAATGCTATGGTGGAAGTTTTCGATATTGGTCTAATTTGGTCATACGCTGACGATAACGATAACGATTTGATGGCAGTCCCGAGAACTGTCGCAAGCTCAATGAAAAGTATAATGTTAGATAATACAATCCCCACTGTTGGATTCGATGTCAATGACTTTAATTATGAAGCACCACAAGCCTTTAGAGGTTAATGTGCTCAGGAATATGCTTATTTAAATAAAAATGCCGTTATAAAATATAAAACTTGAGATTGTTTGGTGTATTTTCAAAGGAACCTTCAAAATCATTTATCTTCTGATTAGTGATCCTTTCCTGTTTAAGACAGTATGTTCTGAGCTTAGACGTCTTGGTTTTACTTACATCTGGATGAATATTATTGTTCTAGCACAGCGAAACTTTTAACACTTACCTGGTGTTAGTGTAATTAGTTGTTATATTGCCTGTTAAGGGAAAAACAGTTGACCAGTCAATCAATCAATCAAAGTCAATCATCAATCAATCTATATATACTTTTTGTTGCTGCACAACAGTTTAATATGCTACAGATGTAGGATCGTAGATCGTACACACTAAATACAAGGCCTGCTCATCATATAAAGCCACGGCCCTCAGAAAAAAACAGTTGATCTATCAATCAGTCAATTGCTCAATCAATCAATCAATCAACCGAGTTAACCAATCAATCATCAATATATCAATCTATATAGCTATCGAAGCATTTAACTAAGAATACTGTTTTTTATTCTACAGGGGGTTAAAATCTCTTTTCGCACTCGGTTCAGTTGCTGATGATCTGCTGGATAACGCTACAGCCACGTTCACAGTGTTCTCGCCAAACGCTGGAGTTGTTATTGACGATATACAACAGATGGGTTGTCTTCCACTATTGCCGGTGAGTTTAGAAAAACAACCAAAGCAGCTAGTGGCATTAAAAACCCAACTCATGTGAACCACTGGGCCATTTATTTATATTTGTAGAATGACACAAAATAAATTCAGAGAATATGTCACCTACACTATTGAGAACAGAATATTTCGTAAGTATTTAGGCATTTTTCTATCTCTGTGAAGTTTAATATTGCTAACAATGGTTTCATTACGTTTGTAAACACTTTCGATAGTAGATTTTTTATTCCCTCTAACTTTGGCAGAATAGCCCAGCTGTTAACATCGGGTCTCTTAAGTTTTGCTTAGTCATCGTATAACCGTGGATGAAAACAGTAGAGCTGTTGTTGTGAGGAACAAAAAGAGCAAAAAAAAATAAATAGCATAAACAATTACGAGCTTGAATTCACATTCTGGTTTGACGGGTATCTAATCTATTTGAAATATATCACTTTATAGTTAATAAAATATAAAAGCAAGTCCTGTGTGAGACACATGAAAATTATTCTGTCTCATTGATACTGTACAATTTTGTTAGGTTATTGTTTCACAAAAATGAGTTGATATAACTGGCGTCAAACACATTCCTTTATTATCTTCGTCAGTATCAAAGTGCTTTCCATGTCATCTCTAAAAAATGTGAAACGTTCTAATCTGAATACACTATAGCATACGAAGCCGTTAAGAATGTTGATAGTGTCAATAATATTGGTTTTTACTCTCTTAATTATAAAGAACACTTATCTTAAACTGATACACTGATATCCCACTCAGCGCTTCACGTGTCGTGTGTTATACTCTACATAACTCAATCGAGTGATAGTCTTCTAATTTCACTGTGCAATATCCTTTATATACTGTTTGAACAACTCCGTCACATAAGTCATACCCATTAACACCATTCAAGTAACACATTTATATCGATTGATTTGTCTGTTTTATCCCAGATGTAGTGTCTAGTGTAAACCGTGAATCCGACGTTCTGAATTTTGAAAACATTTACCAAAACAGTTTTAAGAATTATGTTGTTGTCTTCAGGTGATACGACGACATATAGTCAGAGGCCAGGTGCTATTTTCAACAATGCTGAAGAAACAAAACACTTCACTCCCGACTCTTGAACAAGGTGTCTCCATTGATGTTAAAGTCATAGATGATAAGGGTAGGACTTTCAGAATTAAAATCGATATTAATAAGTTTATACCTAAACCAGATATAATATCCTGGTCTATTGAGACAACATGAATATCATACAACATCATACTGTAATAAATGACACTATTTTCCATTTTCTTATCTCTCGTTGAATTATTAAAGAAGCTTTTTAAGTGTCTTTGTGCTAGTTTTTCAAATAGAGACAGATTCGCAAAGTTTACGTTGATAAATATGATGGTCGCTCTGTCATCAACCCCTGCAGCTCAGTTGGTTAGAGCGATATTCCTGCCAGTCATGATTCCCTTGGTTGGAATCCTATTGGAGACAAGCAAAACTGTCTTTCTCACTGCATTTCAAAAATATATATCTACACGAACATGTGTATCGGAATAACACATACAATAAGACACATTTCATTTGTGGTTAATTTCTATATAGAAAATACACCCTTGTGGTGTCCCAGTGTCAGTGCTTCCTGTACTGAAACATGTGCAGCCTTTACACGGATAAAAAACATGGTTGTTCTGCCTTGGTCATCCGTAACTCAATTGCTTAAGGCGCTTGCCTGAACGACATTAGTTTCGTGGTTCTAATTTGGTGTTAGCAAGCAAATATTCATTCAATGAATTTAATTATATCACAGTGATGTAATGGTGAGTTATGAATCAAAGGTAAACATTTACTCACGGTAGAATAACACTCACATTATAAGACTCGTAACTTCTCGAATGTACCGCGCATATGATCTCGGCAGCAATGATAAATAGGCGCCCGACAAACAAAATGTACGATTCTGGTGCATATTCATACATCTATATCTGCCCATCGTAGTGATGATATCTTAACAACTAGAATCACACGAGGTTTGGGGAATTGCACCGTACAAATGCATGTTTTCATAAATTATAAATTCTTCATCACTTTGATCCCATAAGATATTCAAAACCACATTGATGCATACGCATTATGACCAGTCATCCAATACAATTAAATGGATGTGATGTGTCTACCAAAATGATTCGACAACTAATGTAAAATGAAAGTGTCGTTAGCTTGAAACAACTGACCAAATCATCCAGGAGTAGGAATTGTTTTTTTGTACATTTTTGCGAATTCTATTTAAGAATCAATCTTGCTGTTTATATAGTAGTTGATATTTTACTGAGCAAATCAGTGCTTTAATGATATCTGTTTACTTGTAATGGATAGATATTACCGTGAAGGCAAAAGAGTACGATTTTCTAGGGGTCAGTTATATGTAGACGGCAAGCCTGTTGTGACCAAAGTTCTTGATTGACCAGCGAAGATGTGTGTGCGTATATTCTCTCTGATATAGGCCTACAATACAGTTCATTTCTACTTCAATAACAGTATAAGTTATTTTATTCACCACCACAGGGCTTCCGTGTACACGTGAAGACGAAGCTATTTCAGTTGGAAGCTATGGAATGAATGTTGTTTGTTCTCCTTTATAACTTTATTTTGTCTTTTACTACTTGTCTGATATAATCAATATTTCTCCCATATATCCCGACCTGGTGTTTCTACATGAAATCCAACTGTTGTTATCATCCAGCTATATCGTGTATCATGACACTATATCGCACACTTGAGCTTGCGAAAAAGGTTATTTTTACTTGATCTTATAACGTACTTTGTTACATGGATTCTGTTTATAGTCGTCGGATTTGTAAACATTAGACACATTCAAACAATTGTAGGCTACATTACTAGTCGGCAAGTTTTTGTACCACATAACAAAAGTTATGTCATCTTGACATGTAACGATTCCAAACATACCAATGCTGACTTTCATGCCAAACAACATGATTGACTCTTTCAATATGAAAGAGCTATATATAGACAGCATGGACACTCTATTGTGATAAAGGTTGCGATAACTAGTGGCTATTTATAACTACTATTAGCCACAGACTCTATTGAGCTCCTATATTGAGCAATATGTCTTTTAATTGATTATGTTTAGTTTTTGCTTACTTTCTTTCTTCTTTTTGTTATTTTTCGTAATTTTGTTCCGTATAAAAAGTAAATATAACAGCATAATGTCGTCCAGAAATTATGACAGAAAAACATTGTATTTCATATATCTTAGCACCCTCACACGTGACTGGTTACACTTAATAAGTAGATCTTACCATTTCAATGGTGGATAAAAGTCCGGACTCTACACTTGTTCCATTCCCTAGTCAGTTTTCAACTCTTCCATTCTATGACTCTACCGACATACCTGTCCTCAACCACACTATTAACTCTAATATTAGCACGCCTATTGATTTTACTTACATTGATAGTCTATGCTTTAACCCCATTCAATTAAACGATGTCAATAACAGTAAATGTAATACTGATGACAACGAATAGGAGGTTGAACATTGGAGTGACGTCAATTGTAATCAATGCAAATATTATACAGATACTAGTTTTCAGTCTGAAGTGAATTCATTAAAAATCCCTGAGCACAACCAGCTGTCATTCTGTCATCTAAATGTGAGAAGCCTTAATAAACACTATGACGAAGTTGTTGGTTTTCTTGATGGAATAGGCCATAAGTTTAGTGTTATTGGCTTTACAGAAAGCTGGCTCACCCCTGTAACAGAGCAGATTTATGATCTACCTGGGTATAAGTCATACTCCGTATCGAGAAATAACAGAAAAGGCGGAGGTGTCATCATTTATGTCAGCCATGCATTTACGTCATGCACTGTCAGAGAAGACTTATGTCATTGTGATGACGAGGGATTGTATGAATCAGTTTTTATAGAACTAAACACTCCAGATAGACAGTATCTTGTTGGTGTTGTCTATAGACCACCTGGTAAATGTGTCAATCAATTTAATGATACATTTTTCCCTCTTTTTCAGTCAAAAATTAAGCCTACCCAGTCTTGTGTACTTATGGGAGACTTTAATGTGGATCTCTTTAAATCTGAGAATCACATCCCAACTAAAACATTCTTTGAACATTTGAAATGTAATTATCTCTTCCCTTTAATAAATAAACCAACCCGTATAACTAGGCAATCAGTCTCTTTGATTGACAACATTTTTACAAATTTTCCTGAGCAAAATATTTTATCTGGTATTTTCTTAACAGATATTTCTGATCACTTGCCCATTTTCCATATTGCTCGAGACGTTATACCCCCCAAACCTACAGCGCAAACCTACTTTCGAAAAAAGACAGCCCTAGCGGTCAAACATTTTGAGAACAAAATTAAAGAAATAGATTGGAATAATGTTCTCACAAACAACAATTTGGATGAAGCTGTACAAAGTTTTTCTGACACATTTAGTCAGGTCTATGATGAAAGCTTTCCATTCATTAGTTCATCTCCCACCAAGACCAGAATACGTAAACCATGGATTACGAAGGGTATTTTAACGTCGATCCGCCGTAAAAATAAACTCTATCGTATTTCTTTGAAGTATCCATCCTCTGATAACCGTTTGAATTACCGAGCATGTAGAAATAAGCTTAATAGTCTTGTTAAGCACGCAAGGAAAAACTATTTTGAAAATAAGTTTAATACATGCAATAGCGATATTAAATCTACTTGGAAAATAATAAATCAACTTACCGGTCGAAACAAAAAATCAGAACTTTCTTCTTCTTTTCATATCCAGGGGAAGACTGTGTCGGACAAACAGAAGATAGTGAATACCTTTAATAACTACTTTGGATCAGTGGCTTCTAAGTTAGAGTCACACATTCCAAATACACCTGTACACTTTTCCAATTTCCTAGGCGAAGAAAGGACCGAAGAGTTCAGTTTTTCAACAGTAAATGCCGACTATGTATCAGAGACCATTCGCAGCATGAAATCGTCTTCTCCTGGGCTGGATGGTATTTGCATGTCGGAAATTAAATCTGTTGCTCCATATATATCTTTGCCTATCGCACATATTGCCAATCTCTCCTTTTCTACAGGAACTGTGCCAAACTCTTTTAAAACAGCAAAAATTACTCCAATTTATAAATCTGGAGATAGTAGGAAAGTGGAAAATTATAGGCCTATTTCAGTTCTGAATAGCCTTAGCAAAATTATTGAAAAACTTTCAGCAAACATGATAACGGATTTCTTATTCAATAACGAAATCATATCAAGGAACCAGTATGGGTTTCGCTCAAACCATTCCACTATTCACGCTGCATTATCTCTCTACGATTTTCTTGTGTCAAAAAAGGAAGCGAAACAGTTTAGTGCAGTAACCTTCCTTGACCTATCAAAGGCTTTTGACACAGTCAATCATAAAATCCTACTTAAAAAACTTGAACACTACGGTTTCAGATCGACAGTAAACCATTGGTTTTCCAGCTACCTGTCAAACCGCATGCATGTTGTTGTGAACGATGGCTATCAGTCACCACCATACGCTATGGAATGTGGGGTTCCTCAAGGGTCCATTTTAGGACCAATACTTTTCCTCTTGTATATCAATGATATCTCTAATTGCGTACAAGAGTGTAAACTTTTACTTTTTGCAGACGATACAAGTCTCTGTACGTCGGCTGAAACGATGGCTGATAATCATAGCAATATGTGCAATGCTATTGACCGAATATCAACATGGTTGTCAGCTAATCGTCTCTCTTTAAACATAAGCAAAACAAAAATAATGTATATTAACCCCTTTAACATACGTGACATTCACCCCCGTGTCTATCTTAATAATCAGGAAA
>JAQQZZ010146127.1:0-12840 GCA_030265115.1 Mopalia vespertina | reverse complement strand
GGTTTATTCAAGATATGTCGGATTCTTTTCCACATATGTCGAATTCTTTTCTACATATGTGAAATTCTTTTCCACATATGTAAAATAAAGTCATTTATTTTACATATGTGTAAAATAATTCTTTTTTTCACATATGTAAAATAAAGTCATTTATTTTACATATGTGTAAAAGAATTTCACATATTTGGAAAAGAATGTCACATATGTGAAAAAGAATTTCACATATGTAGAATAAAGGTAGAAGTGATAAAACGGCTTGCCATATAGGTCTATATCTTTAACCCGGTATGAGCGATTTAATCTAGTGTGAACGGCTAATCGTCTTTCGAGCAACTGGCCCCAGACACTTTTTCAAAACACTATTCCAAGATTAGCGTCAACTCGGGGCACATACATTTGTAGTGAGTATTTAATCAGGAATAAATCACAAAACACCATGGTTGATTTCTCTATCTTCGGCTCAGATAGCTACTAGTTCTTGATCTGAGTAGCTAAACAGACTCCAAAGGACAGCTTTAAACAACTGCCTTCAAATGGTCATCAAAACCTACAGTCCGGTTATATTCACTGATTGGACGTCACCGAGACATAAGCCAACGTATGGTGTCTAGTTATGTAGTGATAAAGACGTCTTCCCTCGCGCACCTGTTTAAATGGCAAGATGAAGAATTCCCGATGGGCCCGTTAAAGCGTCGTAGGATGCAAGAGTAACTTCTGGATGGAGAGCGTATCGACCAGCACATAAACCCCAGCTAGACCAAGTCATTCGATCGTACAGGCTGCAATGTTAATCTGTAATAAGCCGTCACTTTAAATATAATTTTCTCAAAATAAAAGAATCTATTCACATGAACAACCTTCGACTGAACCAAAACAACACAATTTCTTCCCTCCCGTTGTATTTATTCAATGTTTAAATTAAACCTCCATATCTTTTTGCCTTACACTATGTTATACTTTTGTAAGCACACGAGTTTTGCTTGTTGTGAAGAGCCTTGTCCTTACGTTTCAATTGTCCTTGCATGTTTCTATTATGTATGCTTTTCATATGAACTACCACTTATTGTTCGTCTGATGTAATTCATAATATCGTGGGCTTAGAGCCAGAACTGTTTATGTCCAATTTGGGCTAAAATGAGTTACGTCCACCATTAATCATGTACTTGCTTATACTTTCGCTGACAGAAGTGTCTATTTCTAATATTTCAAAATAGACTGTGCCGGAGTAAAGTCAAAAGCTGGATTTTCTGATTTTATAGACACGATCAAACTTGTAAACCCGTTTTTCTCAAAACATCATATTTGGACATAGACAGTTCTGGTTATAAGCCCTCGATACGCTACCCCACCCTTTGTCTATATCTGTGGTTTCTTGTCAGCTTGGGCTGCTCCCTCACCTCTTGTAGACTTTTTTTTTACATGCTGTCACTATTGTTTTCTCCTATCGTTATCCATTGTTCGTTATGGTTTTATATAAGTCATATACACATCATTTACTTACATTTGCCATTTGTCTGATGATGGAAATAGTTACTTCCGAAAGCTTGTGAGTTTAGTTAAACCACTCCATACTGTAAAGTTAAATGTGTTTCTATCAACTCCCTCCTGGTCATAAGTTGGCGGTTTTACCACGGTTTTGTTGGTGTAGCATTGGACGGCCGAGTCTGTTTTTGATGTAGAACTATCGCCCAAGGCTTCCAGACCGCTTTTCGACCTGGTGTATAAAATGGAAGTTTTCCGTTGATGCTAAGATCATGGGGTGGGTTTTAGGTTTTTCACAAACGACAGGAAATGCAACATAGACTTAACATTAAATACTCTTGCGTACGAAATTAAATACAACAACAGAATACGTTAATGGATCGATTTCGACTGTCATTGTCGATCTACAAATACGCCGTTTGGCTCAAGTCTAACACACACTTTCCATTCCTTTTGTTATCAATATTACTTTCGTCGTCCTAATTCCGGTTTTCGAACGGGTCTAGTTTAAAAAAAATAATAAATATTTTTTGTTTTCTTAAATCATGTAAGTCACAGAGAAACAGTTTAGGCTGTCAGGTCACTGTCTTAAGCGTTTGCAATGGGTTTCTGGGGGTTATATCCTTTATAGACTAGAAGAACAAAACTCTAAAGGATCCGCTGGATAACACTCATTTCTTTATCAAACATCTCCTAACGGGCATTCAAGTAAAATAAATAACTCATGGGTTATTTTCCATTTCAAAGAAACACTCTTGTTGATTGGGTTTATTTAACCAGGATACCTGACTATATCTGTGCTACATGTTTATTACATATGTTCTATATGTATACCATAAACGTTTATCTTACCTTCATGTGAAATATCTACCATAACAACTCGAGTGTAAGATTAATTCAAAACACTTGTCTTCGAGAGGTTATCTACACCATGCTATGATTAATCGACCTTTATTGGTCGACAACCCGGGGCGAGTGTGGTCATTGTATACATCTCCTGAACATCTTGGTGGTGCAGTACCTGAATGTTCTACAGTCAAGTAACATACAACCCGACAATCTATACTGAGCAGACACACGATTATTTGTAAACTACACAGATGTTATATAACACACATCGTAATGACCTGTGGTGCTTAGATTACCTGACAGGCTAACTTCTAATCGCTGTAAGTGATACGACATTTATGTTCTCCAGCATGCATGGTGAACGTAAAGAAGTCCAGCTGCGCCCAGAACTTATCTCTTTCAGGGACCATTTCTCTAAAAATCTAATTTCTCGAAATTCTAATTATAAATAGTTAAATTTGAGCCTTTAATCGAGCTTGTTTTGCCATAAAAAGAGTGCCTTATGTTTTTTGAAAAGATTTTTCCAAAGTTTTTGTGAAAGACATATTTTTTCTATGGTTGTACAGTCACAAAAACAATTATTCTTGGCAAAATTTAAAAAAAATGAGGCACCTTTTTCAAGTCTAGGGTTATTTTACTAGATAATAGTTTTTTTTTGTGTAATAGTGATAAGATTCTGAGATCTTTACCAAATCTGCCTTTTTGTAATCTGAGTACCCAAGCTTTCCAACAATATATACATATATCATATTCCGAGTAACAGTTCCCTTGATAATAAGCTTAGACATTTATCTCCTCAAAATAGATCTATTGGTTCAGCAAAACCTGAATTGACTTCATGACTCACCTTAATTCAAATTAATTGAAACAGTCCACTTGTCCGGCATACTGGAAGGTTAAGTTTTGAGAAAGCTTTAATATGTTGATACGCAATTTTTTTTTTATCGTAATACAACTGGTCATTGTCTTAAGTCTTTCGCTTTAGCATATATAACATGTTTGTAATTTAGCAGCTTGTTAAACGATACATTTCTAACTCCAAATGTATTGAGTACTCAGTCATATATAAATGTTATTCTTGATATCATGTTGAAAGCTCCGCTATAAACTTTGCGTTATGTGATTTTAAAGACGGAATATGGAATAATTCATGCTAAAATGAATTAATTGATTTAGTGTTGTGTTACAATTCTCTGCATTAACATCTATATGAACTTCACTGGGTTTCAATTGAGAACCAGATAAAGGATCTAACAAATACATAATTCCGTTTGTATTCCAATATGACCAACTTAGCAACCGATTTGCTAGTCTCCTTTTACAGGAATATGAAATTCTTGTTCCTAAAATGCCTGTTCCTCTCTCACCAAGACCCAAGAGAAAGAGAAACAAAAATCTAAAGGACCTAGCCAACCGGTTATGCCGAAACTTCCTTCTGTATCAGGCCTCTTATAACTCTCATTCTCCTTAGCAGTTATATTCACTTATTAATTTCTATTTTTTTGAAACACCACTTTGTAGGTCGGTCTTGTCTAAATCCATGTGTTATATTTTATTTGCTACATATTCAACACATATTTTATATGTACATGTACATGGGTATACTTTGTCTTGATGTATTTGCATGTTACATATAACAACTCGCGATTAAGTCTAGAAGATGAGATGATTTATGTTTTTTTTTTAATTAATCGACATCCCTGTGCCAGTGTGATTTATTTTTTAGAAATATATCAAATTAAACATTATTCCTGTTAAACCTCAGTTAACCTGAACAGAGCCCAGGCACCTTTGTTGTCAAAGAAGTTTAAGTAATTGTTAATAATGTCGTTTATAAAATGGCTGTTCTTGTATTTTCGCCAATTTCCGATAACATTGTACTTAATTGGCTGAGTTGTAATTACTGTTGGGGAATTGCTGTTTGAATGATTTCTGTTTTTGAATCTCTGTTGAAATCTATGTTTAGGCCTCCAGAAAAAATACACCAACTATATAAAGCTCATCTCGTTTGTGAATTATTTTAAGTGGATGTCTTACGTGAACGGAATAATGATTAAACCAATCGACGGAACAATCTCCAGTACATTACAAAATCTTGCCAAACTGAACTCCGCATCAGATCGCCAATTAAAACTGAATAGGAAGAATAAATCACTTAAGCAATGTAAACAAATTGTGAGTAGCTTATTTTTGTGTCCATAAACTTTTTTCTCAGGCATAGTAAGTCTGTAGTTAAGCGATAGACTCAACCATTATGCTTGCTCGCAGTATAGGAGAGTATGGAGACAACTCTAGAAACCATGATGAGAAATTCATGGAGTACAGGCCTACTCAACATTTATCTTTTTTCTTGAGGTCTATTTTACAGGATTGCTTTGGGCGTATTACAAACTGTTATTTATCGATACCAGATTGCAATTTGTCAAGCAATCTAAGGATAATGGAAAAAATAGCTCCCGTCCTATTAAAATCCAAGATGGTCTTGCTCAGTCAGTATATATTGTCTTCTCGCGTGAACCAGATAAGAGATATGCAGAAACATAGAGTTATATTTAAAAATGATAGGGACTTTTGTTGAGAATGACAAGGGTTGGATTTTATGTTCACAAATTATAGCTTTTATTGTTTTTTGTTCCATCAATCACAAATCTCAAAAGGCAAGTTTGCACAATTGCAGTCACGATAACAACTGAAGATAATCATCTATATTGTAGGGAAGTTTAGTATTTAAATTTTCAGAATGAAAGAATTTTTCTAAACTATATCAATATAATGAAAGTTTCTTTCACCGATCTGACATGACTATATTGTTGATAGAAGAAACAATCAGGACAACCACATGACGCAATACAAAAAACAAACAAACAATCACAAACTGATAGGGTTCCTGTTTCCGCTTGAGGAGGTGTGGGATATATGACGACCGAAATTGTTATTCAATAAACCAAATACTGCTACAATATTAAACTGTTAAAATATTCACTCATTGCTTGCTAACAGCCTGCACCAATTTCTTGAGATATAATACATTGCAAGATAATATACTTCGTTTATTAAGTATTGATTTTCTGTTCGGATCTTTAGTGGGGAATACAGTCCTGGACTCATTACCGAGACTTTACACAGACACATTAACAGAAAGGAGAAAGTTGGTCAGATTCCTTATTGAACAGCACGGTTCTCGCTAGTTGCAGGGAAAACGAAGCAAACAAGATTGTGTCAGCAGCCTACGGCACAAAGTTCGATTTCTTGGGTAAAGTCGAGCCACAGCAGTCATTTTCTGGCTACACGATTAGGATTGACTCAAAGGCAAACAATACGGGTGGTATATACGGCGGAGAATTTCGTAACAATATTGTATAATTTTATTCCATGCACAATTTCATTTTGAGGATGTTGATGTGGTTGACATTTTAACGGTTATGGGGGACATATGCTTGGTTGTGGGCGACGTGGGCAATGTTGTTGATATGATGATATTATGTCATCCGTAATGCCGTAACGATTGACTGAAATAAACAGATAAAAGAGTCGTATTGATTTAACCAGACAAAAACTGTTATTACGTTATGCCTATAGGAATAGTTTTATAGCGGTGGATTAAAACGGCATGCTTAATTACAGTCGTATTCAATATATTTACGCTTGCATACAGGACATACACACTAAAAAATAGCATTCAAGAAAAAAATAAAAAATAAATAAAAAAATAAAAAACGAAAATAAAAAAAACACAAAATTTTCCTATCATAACCTTCTTTTAATAAGGCATGCTTTCTGCTTTGTCATCGTGAAAATACTGCCTCAAAACGCGGAGGAGTGTACGATATGTAACCTACGTCTTCGCAAAGTCCTTGTGGCAGTGTTTCGCACAGAAGGAGGTCGAAATGGTTTTGTTTACAATCGAAGTTCCTTTAGCCCAGTGAGGACATCTATGGCACTGTTGGCAAAAATATAATTTGACTTAAGTTCCAAATGCGTGATCGTTCATGATCAAATGACACAGAACTTACACTTGACTACTGGTAAAACCCACGATAATCCTCGAGATATAAGTAGAACGAACTCCGATGACCAGATACCGCCTTAACTATTTGGTTACCAATGATTTTCTGTCTAGATCTCTGGCGAGAAATAAATCATTAGAATGCCTCTCTAGACTTTACACACAGAGATTAAGTCAACTGCAAGCTGGTTAGTTTTCAGTGTACTTATTGACGGTCCTCTTTCCGGCTGGTCTCATGACAACTCAAGGAAATACGATTTTGACGGAATACTTCGACGAAAACGCTCGATTTCATGGATTTTCTTTCATTGAAAACAAAAAGTGGGTTTTATTGGAACCTGTAGGAACAAAACTTTAAAATTGGTGACAAAACCAGTGAATGCTTCGATACTGTCAATAGTGTTTACGACATTAAACCTATTTGGGGCGACTATAACCGACTACGATTTAAACTTCTAACGCAGATATACCAGACCTAGATTTGGATGCATAGGCTTACCTAAACAAAAGCACAAGCATAAGTAATATCTACAACACATATAGTTGTTTGTTGTGTCATTGTGTAAATCCATTGGAAAGAAAGAGCTGTACAATTTATGTTTGTATGTATAGGCAAGAATTCGGGTTGAAGGTAAAGCTCTCGCGACCTAAAGCTGCGTTCTCACGGTGCGATTTGTAGTAACGATTTCAGGGGATTTCCGTTTTATACGGCGCTTTGATTGGTCAACTGTTTCATACTTATGTATCGTCCAATCAAAATGCTGCAAATCAGGGAAACCCCCTATAGTCGTTACTACAAAACTTACGTAAGAATGCCCCTTAACGGTCTTTATTAGAGTTAGGTGCACGATTGGCTTTTCCCGCACTTTCTCGCGGTATTTGTCATGTACAGGCAGTCAGCCCACGTGTTATCTTAAACGTCACTTGATGTTTTACCTAGAATAAATGATAATAAAGCCAACGGTGCAACTTAATGCTTTATTAGCAATGGATCAAAATATCAACAAATGCTGTTCCAAAGTAAGTGGCCATCTAATTGGAAAGGTTTAACTGTAAACGTCAATCTGTACTACTTCTGAAACCCTTCATATTTCTTGGGAAACAAATTGAGTTCAGATGGCTTAATACTGTTTCATTTGTCCGCGAACCGTTGATTTGCTGGTGAGAAATGAACCATTTTAAGATGTCTTCCAATCGTTTAAAGACATGGAATTATCAGAGCTGGATTTTTTTGTCCTAATTAAACATCTCTGGTCCAGTAAATCTTATGATTCCCTAAAGAAAGTGGATTTTGTTGGAAGCCTTCCTCAAAATGCTCTGTTAGTCGGATTGATCATCGCCATTGCAGACAAATATCGGCTGAGGATTTTATCAGAGAAACTCACCATGATGGTCATTTCGAGAACAAAAATAGCTTCAAGTGTGTCCTTGTGTCAGTTTCTACGTATGCAGAAATGGAAAAACTCTGTTTAGATAGGATTTGGGTTGTAGGCACAGCTCTACCTTCCCAGTGGCGAAAAATCTATCGGACAATTCACAAAACCTGCTTGAAATAAGTTATTCGTTTATTGGATGGTGCGACCATCACGCTTACTCTCTGTTGACTGATTTTTGTGTCTTAGAAAGTGAATATTAATAGCATGTCTTTATTTTGTTCCTATGAACAGATTCTAGTTCAGAAGTTTTAACATTTGAGACACAGTTGTCTTTACGGCCGGCATATACTGTTGGCGACTCAGTGCTTGACTTTGAGGGATTGGTTTGATCCCAGACGGGTCTCAACCTCTTTAATTATCTGAACCAGAATCTGCTCAAACTAAGGAAGCGTTTTCCTGAAATAAGGAAAGTTCTGTCAATCTCTCTTACTGGTTAATCCCACGGGATTTTTAAGACAGCAATTGATATGTCAGATATCCGAATATGGATTTCTTTATCCGTTTACAATTTTATCCGACTCCATCGGGAGAAATACTTAATATCTGCAGGTTGGTCAAGTTTCTTGTTCTTGTTGAACATCAAGGTTGCAGTAAGTCGAATTAAACGCGTAGAAAGGAAGATTTATCAAAGGCGTAAGCCAAAAGGTTCGATTTGTTGGACGGATTATAGCTTCAATAGACTTAAAATAGCTTTGACCATTGGGCATAGTTGATGTCTTCCGATATAAATGCGACTAAATCAGATGGCCGAAGACAGTTTTTGTCTCAACTCTCTGTTGAGAAATAAAGCATTCCATTTCCTCCCAATATTTATATCCACAGATAAATAAATCAGCGGTGATCTGGCTAGAACTCAATGCCGTAATTGCAGATAACGATTCCAGCTGATCTAATGATTATCATGGGACAAAGCCCAACACCAAAATACTCGATTTATTGGACAGATTTTATCCCCAGAAGACACGTTTTGATGGAAATACATTTCCTGGCCCACTGGTCATTCTTGCCGGATATATACTGATAATATGTAATAAAGTAAAATCTTTGCTCTTAAAATGCAAACATGTTTGGATGATGATGATGATGATGATGATCAAAGGTAATATTAGTATGGAAATAAGTTTCTTGGATCTCTGTGTCAGTCCAGTCAGTAGAATAATTCTGACTGTCTCCTTACGAGGATGTCGTGTTGAAGTCGAGGCTCCTGTAGCCCAGCATTTGTACCCCCCTAAAAAACCTCTAAAAACAACAAAAAATTACAAACAAACAAGCAGAGCAATAGAGAAACAAATACTGTTTCAAACGAGATCGTCTCGTTTTGACTGTAAAACGTATATTTGACTACTTCCTTCATACTGGAACTGAACAAGATCAGAGTACAGAACACCGTATTTAATATTCGTTTATAATTTAATTATTGTCCAGTCCTCGTATGAGGAATAAAGGGATGGAATTACTTCGAATAGTTTTAACAGACAAACATAGTTAACTGAATATAGAATTTCTGGATAACCACTTCTTGTTTTCATAGAACACAACGTTTCGATACATATGCCTGTATCGTCATCAGGTGTAAATTGACTAAATTGAGGAGAGGTGGAAGCTATATACTAGTATACAGTAGTTAGGTAAACAAAGTAGTATCACAAAACAAGAAGTGGTTATCAAGAAATTGTATAATTATGTTACCCCACTTCTAAATGTCGTTCAAAACGTATAGTTAACTGATGTCCGGGCAGGTTGCCGATCTCTGTCAGAATCCTATATAGCTTCAAAGCCCGATTACTTTGATGGATTATGTTAGCCTCCAGCAGTTTCACCAGAAACATCGGATTTTCGTGGAATCCATTATGCTATGATTTTTTAAAATTAAATTGTGCCAAAGGAAAAATGTGACCGCTGCAATAAGGGGGTCGAACTCTTAGCATTTGGTGTACAAAGTCTGCAGCTCGCGATGTCATAATTAAGAGTTTATCTAGAACATGAGGTGTTTTAATGTTTTTTTTATTAATCGACATCCCTGTGCCAGTGTGATTTATTTTTTAGAAATATATCAAATTAAACATTATTCATGTTAAAACTCAGTTAACCTGAACAGAGCCCAGGCACGTTTATTATCAAAGAAGTTTAAGTATAATTGTTAACAGTGTCGTTTATAAAATGGCTGTTCTTGTATTTTCGCCAATTTCCAATAACATTGTACTTAATTGGCTGAGTTGCAATTACTGCTTGGGAATTGCGGTCTGAAAATTTTTGCTGAAAGATCTGTGTTGAAATCCATCAGAAAAAATACTATTGAAAGCTCATCTCGTATGTGATTCATTTTAAGAGGGTGTATTACGTGAACGGAATAAGGATTAAACCAATCGACGGGACAATCTCCTATACATTACAAAATATTGAATAATCAGATCGCCAACTTAAGCTTCACAGAGAGAACAAATTACGTAAACAATGTAAACATAGGATATCTTTGTCTCTAATTACGTTTATATTCAGTCTGTAGTTTAGCGACAGGCTCACCCATTATGTTTGCTCGCAGTACAGGAGAGTATATGTGGACAACTCCAAAACATGATGAACAATTCATTCAGTACAGGGCTACTCAGTATTTATATTTTTTCTTGAGGTCTATTTTACAGGATTGCTTTGGGCGTATTACAAAATGTTATTAATTCATCGATACCAGATTGCAATATGTCAAGCAATCTAAAGATGATGGGGAAAAAGTCTCTACGAAAAATAGTTCAAGGTCTTATTAAAATGCAACATGGTCTTGTTCAGTCTGTGTATTGTCACCTCAGGTGAACACGACAAAAGTAATACACATCGAGTGATATTTACAAATGATCCAGACTCTTGTTGATAAAGGCAAACATTGGATTTCATTTGCACAAATTATTGCTTTTATTCTTTTTTTTAAACATTAATCACAAATCACAACCGGCAAGTTTGCACAATTGCAGTCACTATAACAACTAAAGATAATCATCTATATATTAGGGGAGATAAGCATTGAAATTTTCAGAATGAAAGTTCCTTCCTCCGATCTGACATGACTATATTGTCGATAAAAGGAACAAGAGCATGTTGGTTGTTCTGCCATATAATACACTCCGTTAATACTAGCTGCACTGCAAATCATCTTTAATGTACTGTTCTAATTCAAATTATTAGTCTAATTATACTTATTTAGTGCTTTAATAGTTTGACTTCTTGCTACCATTACAACAGGTTTACACACATTCTGGATACCAGTGATGAAAACTGTTATCTTTGATCCATTTACAGAGACACTATATTTGGTAGAATATGTTTCCTCTTTAACAGGTAAAAATCATATGATATCATAAAGAACATGCCACTCAACAATGGGGGACGCGACTGACATCTTACTATTTACATCATCAAAAGATGTTATGGAGTATTCGTTTGTTTGATTGGGGTTTAATGCCATCCTTAAGGCTATATCACAGATATGACGGTGCCACCAGCCCAATGGATGATCGAAACTACCATTGACGCTACTGGCAACAAACAGACAAGAGGGGACAAATACAGGACAATCACAGGACGCAACACAGACACATCACAAAGATTTCGCCTTCCTGTTTCACCTTTAACTGAGGGCACAAGGGTAACATGAAGCGCACTCCAGCCACCCGATATAGGTGTGAGATATATGACGTCAGAAATTCATGGAAATTGAAATGTTTTGCTGTTCAATACACTATACACATGCCAATAAACACAAACCAAATACTGCTACAAAACACGGTGTAAAAATATTCAAATATTTACTCATTGCTTGCATACAGCCTACACCAATTTATTGAGATATAAATTGAACAAGAGAATATACCTTGTTTGTTGAGTATAGATTTTCTATTACATCTTTAGCGGAGAATACATCCCTGGACTCATTACTGACAGTTTACACAGTCACATTACCAGACAGTGGAAAGTTGGTCAGGTTCTTTATTGGACCGCACGGTTCCCTGTAGTCGCAGGAAACACGAAGCAAACAAGATTTTGTCAGAAGTCTACGGCACAAAGCTCGATTTCTTGGATAAAGTCGAGCCACAGCAGTAATGTTATGGCTACACGACTAGGTCTGACTCCAAGGCAAACAATACGGGTGGTATATACGGCGGAGAATTTCGTAACAACATTGTATCATTTTATTCCTTTCACAATTCCGTTTTGAGGATGTAGATGTGGTTGACATTACAACGGTTATGGGGGACATATGCTTGGTTATGGACGACGTGGCCAATGTTATTGATATGGTGATATTATGTCATCCGTAAAGCCGTTACGATTCACTGAAATAAACAGAAAAAAAAGTCGTATTAATTTAACCAGAGAAAAACTCTTATTACGTTATGCCTATAAGTATAGTTTTATAGCGGTGGAATAAAATGGCATGCTTAATTACAGTTATCCTCAATATATCAAAGATTGTATTCATGACATACACACTCAAACAAAACATTCAAGACGAAATAAAATAAAAGTAAAGATAAAAAAAAACAACAAAGAAAAAATAACAACATTTTCCCATCATAACCTTCTTTTAATAAGGTATGCTTTCTTCTTTGCCATCGTGAAAACACTGCCCGAAAACAAGGAAGAGTGTACGATAGGTAATTATCCCTGTATCTATCTAAATCAAACCTATGTTTTCGTTATATCCTTCTGTCAAAGTTTCGGGCAGAAAGAGGTCGAAATTGTTCGAAGCTCCTTTAGCCCAGCGAAGACATCTTTGACACTGTTAGCAAAAATATAATTTGACTGAAGCTCCAAATGCGTGATCTTTCATTGCAAACAAAAAGTGGCTTTTGTTAGAAACTTCTGAAACACAATTTTAAACTTGGTAACGAAACAAAGAAATGCTTTCGTTCCTGTCAATACAAGTCCGTGTCCCTTTTGACAATTCATCTTCCAGCTTTGAAAATCAAAAGCTGGAAGATGGAAAGCTCGACATCGTTTCTCACTTCTAACTTCCGAAACAAACTTGGCAAAGCTGGAAGTAGGAAAGCTCTACATCGCTTCCAGCTTTCGAGC
>JAQQZZ010146116.1:0-12840 GCA_030265115.1 Mopalia vespertina | reverse complement strand
ACAAATCAGCAGAGGGAGCTTACTACATGGTTAGCTTTGTATGGGGAGTCGTCAAGCTTGTAAACAAATCAGCAGAGGGAGCTTACTACATGGTTAGCTTTGTATGGGGAGTCCTCAAGCTTGTAAACAAATCAGCAGAGGGAGCTTACTACATGTCATAGTCTAATAAACATTGTGACAGGTGACAAAATACAAACAGACACAACAACGGAGAATTTATTTTCTAATGGCTTCAAACTTCAGGAGATAATCTGCTAGAAAGCTATAAAACATTAAAAGTCACCTTTATAGTTGTGAACAAATTATGGTGCTAATATCTTTATTTTATAAAATAATTCATTTATTTTCTCACTTTAAGTTTTTAAGTTCTACAAAGCCATCTATACTAAATTGTTATTAGTCCAAGGGGCTCAGACAATAGTTTTTTAATTATTCTGTCAAGCAAAAAACTAATGTCTGAGATCTGCTCATAAGGCTATTTGTTGAGAAATATATAGATTACTGAAACTGGCAAATAAAATGTCCCAAACTTAACAGTTTTCACCATCACGCATTATCAAAAAAAAAACTCCGGACCAATCAGACAACTCTGTTATAAACCAAATTAACCCATACATTTTATTTGGTCCTGGAGTCAAAGGCCAATAGCAATAACAGTATTCTTCTACAGTAAAAGTAACGGGTTGAGACAAAAAGACAGTGTTGGAAACTTAATGTTCCTTTATGACATGTTTATGCTTGGAACATACTGCCTTTAATAAAGTGGCCTTATTTAAATGATAAATTAGATAATGAGCATACTCACAATTATATAATTCAGTTGTGTAGGAGAAGTTCCAGATGAAATGGACTTGGGTTTCTGAGAACTAACTTAAAATCGGAGCTTCCTAAAGCTTTACTGTGTCTTGGCTTGCCTCTCAGTCATATCAGTAGCTGAATGTTTATGTACCTCTGATCTGAACAGTTCTTTTATCCACACTGAGTGTTAAATAGTATCGACTTCAGGACAGAGCTATCCATAAAGAGTCATACGTTGTTTACAGTTAGACACTTCAATTCTAAGAAAATAAGAGTTTTCACTCTTCCTACTGTAAAATACAGACAAACGGTGATCGTTTAACACAGTGTACTATATGACTCATTGGAAATCAGAAAAGAAACATTGTGCTCAATTCAACTGAGCTATTGTCCTGATCATAGACAATGTCTTTTTGGAGACCTAAACTTTTTTTTTCTTTATATTTGTCCTGCTCCTGTATTGGCTGCCAGAAGACAGGAGGACAGGCTGAGCTAACAGCTGGTCCTTGTGAGTCAGACTTACAGTATAACAGGAGTGATTTAATAGGTCATCTGTCTCATTAGAGTTCACTCCCCTTTGTTATGTACACGTGGAGATATGTGTCATGAATGACAGTTGTCAAACCCACACGGAACTAAAGCTTTGTCTTGTCCTCCCCCTTTCCACCTCCAGATAGCTTTGTTAATACATGAAACATGGCCACTCGAGCCTACCACAGCCCAGTTTGTGTATTATTAATAACTATTATACAATCATATGATCAATAGTCAGTCACGGGATTTTCCAAACTTTAAAAGTTTGTCATAGGTTAATAGTGAAAGTAAATATTGGCAGCTTGTCAAATCCAATAACAAATCTTTTTTTTTCACTAGATCCTATCAATCAAGAAAATCTCTACTTTCTACTAAAAACTTCTATTCAATCATTTCTTACAAACCCTGCATCAAACAAAATTTAAGACTTTTCCTTAAAAGTTTAATCTTTTTCGTTTAAAATGGATTTTTTTCCTCCTAGAGATTAGTGGATATTAAATATTTTGAGTCAAATTGAATATTGTAATGTATTCAATCTATGAGTTGTAAATTTGACTCCAATAACCCCTGCATACGCATCAATCAACAATAAGACCTCTGATATATATATCCTTTACATAACAAGTTCCCCATAATCCGAAAAGATATGAATAATTACAACAGGAAGATATTAAGATCGTTACAGATTTACACCTGTGATGGTTTGTTTGTTTGTTTGATTGGGGTTTAACATCGTAGTCAAGGGTATTTCACTTATATGACGACGGATTGTCCACTTCACACTGTTCCTTGGTCCATTATGGTGGAAAGCCAGGAGGAAACCTTGTAAAAACCACCCCGGCGATTGCCGGAGCCACATGGTGTGACTCACTCATATACATGTACCTGATGGTCGACAGACGGACTCGATCTCGTGAACAGTAAATTGGAGTAGGATTAGTAAGCACACACGCTAACCACTAAGCCACGGCCGCAGGCCAATATTGTGATTAGAAAATGAGCCAGTCCTAAAGGCGAACTGGAACTACCATCGACGCATCGATTCATTGGTGTTTAAAAAACTTTATTGACAGATACAACAACAACAAATCATCTTCGTGTTGCCTCTTTTCACAGAGATCAAAAACCTGACCCCTTCTGTGCACCATAAAGCTTCTTGTTGGCTTCTAAAATAATTATAATTTTCCTCTTACAGTGACCAAGCCTTTTCTCTTAATTAAAATTTGCTCCTTAGCAAGGCCAACCTGTTTCACAACTTATGAATTTATGTTATGATAAAATAATCCTTCACAAACCTTTATTTACAGGCTTTGGGGGTATTGGCTCCTCGGGCTCACTGCCTGTCTTGTTCTTTGTTCCTCCTAATGGATCGAACCCACCAAACATTGACACCCCTCCAACTGGCTTCTTAAAGGCCGAAGGTTTCAGGGGCTCTGGGTCCTCTTTGGCGAGAGCTTCAGATTTCTAGCAACAAAAAAAAGAAGATATTTGAATAAATTTACAATTCTATGTCGCTTTAGTGCATCTTTACTCCATACATCCATTAAGATAAAGCACTGCAAATGGTTTTGATTGGTTGATCAGTCACAGAGCTGCTTCACAACATTGGCCAATGCTTTACTGGCAAAACTGTTCTGGGTTAAACCTGTATACTGTATACAGTTTCCTTTTTTTAATTTGCAGTGATAAATTATTGTTTTTTGTGAGATTGGGGTTTTAAGCTGTACTTAAGGCAACTTTAGTCATATGACGGTATACCAGCCTAAAGTGTGAAGGAAACCACCATTGACACTGGCAACAATCAAACACTGGATGCGATACAAAGGCATCACAAAGTGAGCGATTTCATGTTGCAATTTAGTGCTGAGAGCACCAGGACAACAGGAAGCTCCCTTCCTACCCTTTGATGCTGTGAATGAAAGATTTCATTAAATATGAATTGGTCTACAAATACCTTAATATCTGAAGGTTTAGTGAACAGTAATCCCTCATCTCCATCTTCATCAAACAAGGGATCTGACAATAGAAATATCAATAACAAATGTAGAAGACCAATTTGTATGCCTCCCTGGGGTCATCTTCTCGAGACAAAGTGAGTCACAACGTGAAATTCCAGTACACCTTGTCACGCTTGGATCATATTTCTAGTCAAACAAGGATAAGTTATCCCTTCGAATTCAAATGATTGGCAATGTACAGCAGTGTAAACCGTAACTGCAGAGTGAGGTACCTTATACATGTATCTGAAGCTGAAGACCCAATAAGGCCAAAGAATAAATATAAAACAGGCCATGCTAATAAAAAAAATAACCTAGTTTTTCTCTACTGTTTACCAGGATATTTCGGCAGAGGCAAAACATGTTTTGAAAAGTGGTACAGTTATTTGATCGGTCGATGCATTTTCACTAGTTCACTTTGATTGCTGTCCGAGAGCTGATAGACAGTAAGGGTGGCAAGGCATGAAGGGTAACTGTTGGAGCTATCAGGACTTGCGTTGGGATGGAACCCTGCACCTTTGGTTGGTTTGTTTGATTGGGGTTTAATGTCGTACTTATATGGAGACATATTGTCCGTTTCACATTGTTCCTTGCCTAATTACAGTGGAAAACCAAGAGGAAACTTCATAAAAATCACTCCCTCGATTGCCGGAGCCACATCGTGTGACTAACTCATATACCTGATGGTCGACAGACATACTTGATCCCGTGAATGGTACATTGGATTAGACTCAGTAAGCGCATGCGCTAACCACTAAGCCACGGTCCCACTAGGGATGAGAACCCTGCACTATAAAAAGGTTGAAATTGATATCCCAAAATCCGGACATATATATTTTGGAAATAATTTATTTCTGTTTTCTTTTTAAATCTATTTTATGCATTTCTGATCATCCACGTAATTAACAACAACAACAAACAAAGAATGGGTTGACAGGTCTCTTATAAAACAAACAATTATTACAGCAATAAATCTGCCTGAAATCAAATCTTAACAATCAGCCAACCAAATGCTCCTTGATTACGTCAGATTATAAAAAGTACCTTTAGCTACGGTTGCTTCGGCTTTCTGTTTTTTCTTGAGACCTGCGAGTGGATCGATTCCTCCAAACATTGACACAGCCCCTGCAGGTTTCTTTGGCTTAGTCACGACCGGTTCCTCAACCTTCTGTAAAAACACATGAAACAAAACAGTTCAACACTAACAGCTACATTCATTATCCAACAAAATTAATATTCGAACTGTTCTTTTTTTTTTGTCATAAGCTTTATGGATATTTTCGATGATGGCTAAAACAGGGTGACTGTGAAAAAAGGGTCAATTTTTGGTGTTTGAGAAGGCAGTTGTTAATGTCGTATCTAAGGCCTGGTCATTTAACTGACTGTCTGAAAAACAACTTTATCAGGAACCAATCAAAGACTGTGTCTACATGTAGATTTAGACTAGTAACGAATTATAGAGGATATTTATTGGATGTTTATCAGTAAACCTGGTTCTGGCAATGACATTCTTTTAACAGAGGCAATTAGGAAAGAAAATTAGTGAGAGAACATCTGTGTAGGATAATACTTAAAACACGGTTATACCGTAAAAAAGAAATTACTTTACAGTCAAATATCATACCTTTTCTGGCTCATCACTAGTTTCTGTGGTTGTTGCATCATCCAAAGTCAGTTTCCCATCATCTAATTTAGGGGGTACCTTAACATAAAATGACCGATGGAATGATTGGTGATTTCCACCACATTTTACCTATGATGTAATTTAGTGACAGTTAAGTCTCCCTCTGCTATTATAATGGAATAAAGTCAATTGCAATTTTTTTCTCATTATTTATTTTCATATGGTTTTATATTTTAAACCAATGCAAACTTATTTATTTGTTTTTGTTACTTTAATCTGACAATTGATGGATCGCTGGCTGTAAGTTAGCCAGATCCAAGGGACATCACTCATGTTAAACCTGTCAACAGCTAAAGCAATATGGCTGCCATGCATCTTACGGATATTATTGACGTTTCAATAGGCTCATTTGACTGGACGATTTTGTTGAGGACATAAATAGCTGCGCAGAAGAAAAAAGTACTTCAAGAAAATATGTTTGTCGCATGGATTTCTTGCACATTAATTTATTTCCAATATAGTGACGCCCTTGTGAGCTTTTTGGGCATTAATTGTCAATAGGCACTTTTGACTGAAGCCGTGTTCTATGAATTTTCGTTAGACTGGTACATTCGTGACATTTCGTTGAGTACAGCCATGTTGTCTGAACGAGACGGATTTAACAGAAAAAAAAATTGTGAAGTTCTCGTGTTCAATGAAACTTCATAAACGTATAAGTCGAACGAAATTTATTGAACACGACTTCGCTGTACTTTACGAAAACGTCCAGTCAAATGCGCCTTTTGTCTTTCTGACTGTAGGAACTAACTTTGCTACATAAGCAGAGGGACACTATCTTTGTAACCGGTTCATATTAGGGTGTTGTTCAGATGTGTAGGAATGACGATGAAGACAAAGACTGCATAAAGTCAAGGTTTGAAATCTGCATTACACTAAATGTATTATGTTCGTCCAAATTTTGTTTGCCACTTGCTTCCCTTAGACAGATGACTATGTTTTCTGGCTTTGCCCCAAGAATCGATATGCATGCACAGTGAGTTTTGGGTCAGTTTATCTAATTAATTCATACTGACACAAACGGTTAACCCCACAAATTCTATACGAAATTGAAGCTTCCTCCTACATATATCACCCTACATGTTACTAAACAGAATGTGAAAGGTTTTCATCTTGATAAATCTGAGACTATTTTCACTTAAACCAGTTTTTGTACATGTTTATGTAAGTCCTCCAATTAAATACAATAAATCCCCCAAGTCACCTTTGGCTGTGAATCTGTTTTAGTTTTTGTTCCAAATAAATCATCCTCTTCGTCTCCTGCTCCAAACAAATCAGTGGAACTTGACATGGTTGTGGCCCCTTTCACACTGATCCCACCACTAGGGGGCTCTGGTTTTTTAGCAGCAGGTTTAGGCTTTGCTGTGGGGGTAACCTGTAGAGATAAAGAAAATATCAGACCAAATACATGTAATTATTTCATCACATAGTGAACTTTACAGCTGGCATGTTGATCTCCAAAGCGGATGTCCCAAGTTTCATAATGGTGGACATGTGGAACAATACATCACATGACAGTCTTATGATCTGAACCTCCTTGGATGCTACGACCATGTTGGACATATCATTATTATTTAAATAAGTTTTGGGGATTTCCCCCAAGAAGAGAAGGGAAGCTAGATTTTAGCATAATTGTAGGCAAGACATTTTATTTGGTTGGGATTTTACTTGTATTTAAAGTTATTTCCCTTAAATATAAAGGAAATTGATTGATTGTATGATAGAGTTTTTTTTCTGCTGTGCTTAAAGGGTATGTGAAATTTTCCCATAATGTTGGAAAGTTAATCTTCCGTCAGTTCTAAGTAAAGACAGCATTACTACTCTTCAAACAAACTGCCCTTAGCCAGGGGGCCCCAAATGCTGAAAGAAACCACCCTCTACATCATTAATCAAAGACAAGACAAGACAGGACAAACACTAGACAGTACAAAAACAAGACAGGACAAACATTAGACAGTACAAAAACAAGACAGGACAAACACTAGACAGTACAAAAACAAGACCCAAAATCAAGGACACCATCGCTTCTTGTTGCCCCATTATCTCTGAGCACGCCGGGGCAACAGAAAGCTCCCATGAGCCTCAGAAAAAAGACTGGCCACTTTCCATGGCTAAAATATTTCAATAATAACACAAACCTTTTGAGGAGTTCCTGGAGGGGTCTCACCAAACAAGTCAACAGATGGGGTATCAAGGCCCCCAACAAACACATCCTCATCAGCAAACAGGCTCTTACTCTTTGAGCGGCCTTTCGTCTGAGCAACGGACAATGCAAAGAAAAATTTGCACAATCAATTGTTAAATACGTGCATTAATAATATTAGCAAATATTATCTATTCAGATAGAGTATCAAAGATGACTTTCCAAAAATCTGTTTATTCTAACATGATTTAGCTTTGTCGTACAGTACTGGTAGTGTTTGTTGAATAACATTTTATAGTGGAACGTGGAACTTGCCACCCTCCCTGAACCATGCTCATCTGGGTTGATATTTGGTTTCAATTTCTTTTGGGGTGGGGCAGAAAATAACAAACAATGATCTTTTAAAGATAGTAATTCAATTAAGCAGAATTCCAGCAGACAAATCCTCACAGTTCCAACACTAGCTAGCTAGCACTTATAATTAAATATAACAAATAAAACGACAATCCATCCAACTGCATGGGCACTTATTTACAGAGTAAAACTTTTGAAATTATGATGCCCTAAATCAGTTGTAAACTTTAAATGTCTTCTTGGAAAGTGATATATATTGTCATAAATGCTTCAATTTGAAACTTTGAAAACTATATTTTTGTCATGATGGGTGGTGTAGATATATGAACATTAGAATCTAAGTATAATAAATTATTATATTAATTTCAAATACAAGATTCAGTTTTAAAATTTTTGCCATGATCAGCTTTGTTTTATTAAGATACATGTATTCAGATCCTGCACAGTTTACCTCTTTCTTTGACGAGGGGGTATCTCCCGTTTTTTTCCCAGGTTTAATCAGGTCTTTGACTCCTCCCCCAAAGAGGTCGTCTCCATCATCATCAAACAGGGAGAGTGTGTTTTTTCTTGGGGTAGGTTTGGTTACTTCATGGATCTTCTCAGTGGCCTGTGATAAAATAAAAAATTCTATGTAAATAAACTTTAGGTTAGTTCACTCCAATGGTGGTATACCAGCAGAAAGCCCAATTCACACCAGATGTGATGCGATGTCACGTCGCTTAGGTCTTGTTCACACTTGTACTGCACGACATGCTTCATTCCTATGCTTTAACATTGGTAAACTCAATGACGTCACAATGCAAACGAATAATGTCATAATCTTACGTTAGAGAACATGCGACTGCAGCTCGACTGTCGCATGATAGTTTGTTACATAAAAAGTAGTGTTCTACATTTTGTCACGTAGCATCCAATGTGAATTGGGCTCAATGCTAGCAGAAAAACTACCTTGAGGTAACTGGTAATAAGTTTGTTGGTTTTATTTGTGTTTAATGATGAATATAGGTTTATTTCACTGATATGATGATGTTCCAGCCAAATGGGTGAAGGAAACCATCCTGAACACCACTGGTAAGAAACAAAGACCTAATCTCAGGTATTGTTTCTGCACTGAAAAATACATCAGACAAAGAGAAGCACAAAAAAATAACAAATATTAAATTTAACATTTTAAAGTTTCACGAAAGTTTCTAACATATGTGTCAAGGTTCCTTCCACAGATCCACCAAACCATTATCGGAGTTCTGTGCCCCGTTTGTGCTTGCTTTCAACACAGATATTATTAAAATATTGACATTAATTTGGGCTTATATTATTTTATCCCCTCCTCGGAGTATAGTTTAAACAATAACACACACCAGTTGTGGCTTCTCTTCGGATTTTTCTTCCTCTGCCAACGGTGGAGCTTTCTTCCCAAACAAGTCAGCTCCTCCGAACAATGCCACGCCTCCGATCGGTTTCTTTCTCCCAGAGTCTGCTCGTGGTTTTGCAGCAACAATTCCAAATAAGTCATCTTCCGGTGAATCATCGACTCCTCCAAATAGGTCTGCCGCAGGGGTCGGCTTTTTCTAATTGAAAACATGGTTTAAAGTTTGTTTGTTTGTTTGTGTTTGGTTGGTTGGTGTTGAACTTCCTACTCAAAGGTATTTCACTTATATGAGGACAGACTGTCCATTTCTTAGTCTAAGGAAAAGTTCAAAACCTGTAAGGAAACGTTAAAATTGAACGTGGTCTTCCCATTGGTTAAGCAAACTTATTTTAGGGGGACGATTTATAGGTTTCCCAAATTCTTTGCAGTGTTCATCTAAATTTGCAATTTTTATTGTTTCATTTGTTTAGTGTTTTGTTCAGGTTTAACATCCTACTCAAGGGTATTTCACATCTATGAGGACAAATTGTTTATTTCTCATTCTGCCTTACTTAAATACAGAGGAAGACTGCGAGGAAATGTAAAAATGACCTTATGTGGCAGGCTGAGTATTGGTTTTATGACAAACTGTGTATTGATTCTAGGACTTATATGACAAACTCCGAGAGAATGGATTTTATGCCTTATATGACAGACTATGTTTTGATGTTATGCCTGTATAGTTGACAGACATAATACCAGTACCCCTCTAAGATTCTCACCTAGACTTATGATATTATAACAAGGTGTAAGTTAATGTTTACCTCAGCTGTAGCAGGTTTTTTTGGAGCTGGCTCCTTGTCGGTTCCTCCACCAAATAAATCTTCCTTTGCATCGTCCTCGGTAAATAGGGAGCTCTTTTTCTTTGTGACTTTACTGGAAGAGGAAAATACAGATTATGAAAGAGTGGCCTCAGAATATAGGGTTAGATTGTTGGGTTTTGCGACAAAGATCAATTCTTACATGTTGTACTTTACTATAACAAACTTTTGGATAGAACTTAATCCATCATCAGGTATATGGCAATTGGAGTTACTATCAGAAAGCTTGTTATAGCAAAGTATAACATGTACAAAGTGATCTTTGTCACGTTATTTTTGCTTAGTATAATCAAACCACTCCAACATGGTTATTGGTTGATTACACAAAGCTATCTCTGACTCCTGTCCAAATACCATATTTAGGTTTGGGTTTGTTTGATAGATTCTGGTTTTATATTGTACTTTATGATAATTCCACTTGTTTAATGGCCAAAGAAAACAATTCTAGACAAACCTAGTAATGAGACAGGACAACCAAAAAAGACATTTCAACGATGCCACAACCCCTTGCCCATGAGAGCACCAGACCGCTCCCTTCAACCATCCCTTACCTACTTCGATGTACCGTTCACAGGATCGAGTCCGCCTGTCGACCCTCAGGTATATGAGTGAGTCACAAGATGTGGCTCCGGCAATCGCGGGGGTGGTTTTTATGAGGTTTCCTCTCGGTTTTCCACCGTAATAAGGCAAGGAGCAGTGTGAAGTGGACAATCGTCATATAAGTGAAATACCCTTGAGTATGACTTTAAACCCCAATCAAACAAACAAACTAAATTAGATGTTGAACCATTTACATGAATGTTAATCTACATGTAGTTAATGAAATCTAATCTAATCTTATATTTCTTGATGTTAAAAGTTACTAAAATTCCTAACTTGTGTAAACATATGATACTGTTCTGTAAATGTTTCTTTAAATTTTAAAATCAAACTGATCAATTCTTACTCTCAATTATTCAATTTCATGTGTTTATAAATCCAATAATAGTATTGTGTAGTTCTGTTTTTAATCCATCTCGCGGTTTAGTGGTTGATGTGTGTGCTGTCTAATCCTACTTCAATGTACCATTCATGGCATCGAGTCCGTCTGTCGACCATCAGGTGTATCAGTGAGTCACACAATGTGGCTCTGGCAAACACAGGGTGGTTTTACAACGGTTCCTCTCCGTTAGACAAGGAACAGTGTAAAGTTGACAATCCGTCATCATATAAGTGAAATACACTTAAATGCGATGCAAACCTAATCAAACAAACAAAACTGTTTTTAATCCAGTGGTTTAGAAATCAGCTTTGTAATGAGGCCATGTGTATAATAAATATACCTTAGGATTGTAATGATTTCTCATAACCATTTCATCTTGATGACACTAATAAGTTACTTTTGTTCGTTGGTTTAGTTCAGAGATATTTCTACCGTTGACATAGAAACACTCATGTACATTAATGTAGTCCATGACCGATAGGAATCTGTTTGTCTGGTTTCCTGTCTAATTAATATTTTCCCCCAATTGATCGATCTTTACAAACTCTGACTCTATGAAAGCTATATATAGGTATCAGTGATATTTATATAACCTATTGCTGTATTCAAGTTCAAGTGACTATAGATTCCTGATGTGCACTAACTATGGAGGAACATCAATTTTCTAACTAAATAAAACACTGACTTGTCATATTATGGTGGTGTATAATAGTGTGGCTATTGTTGAAGTACACCAGCATCTTATAAGTTATAAGTGAAGTAACATGAAGCTCTGTATTAACAATCTCCCTCTGGCTAAGGGTAGTTTATTTGAAGAGTAGCAATTCTGTCTTTGCTTAACACTGGAGGAAAATTAACTTTCCAACATTATGGAAACGCTTCACATCTTGTTTGTGCTATAGTGTCAATTATTGTTGGAATACACTGCCATCATATAAGTGAAATACCCTTAAGCATGGCATAAAACACCAATGAATCAATCAATGTATTTACAATCAATCATTATGGCTGTTGATTGGTTCTGGCTACGGGCAGTTTGTGTCAAGCATAGTCAAACTGCCTCTACTAGTAAAACATTCATTTGCAAAACAAAACACTTTACATTTAATGGATGTGTTATAATAATAATATCAATAACTTTATTTTCACAAGGACAAAATTGCAGTCAAATTTATAATGGCTACATGTATTCACTGTAGCCTTCAGTAAATACTAAACATAAATTATATACATATTCAGTAATTGTTATTTATATTTTTACATCGAAGTTTTCAGACACTAAATAGCTAAAAAGTGTAGTGTGACTTTAAGCTTTAGAGTACATGACTGTTATCAGAGTGAATTACCCTTAAGTAGGCATAAAACAACCATTGCGAAAAGGGAAGCAAAGAATTATTAATATGTGTTGAAAAGAGAAAGTGGCCTCTGGCTATTAAAGGACAGTTTGTTCCATGCTGAGCAATTACTGAGAGTTGTTGTTGTATGTGAGTGACAGTGATAAGGGAATCACTAGGCAGTTAATAGCCATTGCATTTGATACATGCCGCCAACTGGATTCGGTTGAATATTACATGAAATACTTTCGGTCGAACTTATGCGTGTCTTACGGTATGGTCCAAACATAATCACACTGTTTTTAACTTATCACAAGAGGAACATTATTTTTTCCAGCAGAGCAAAACTTTTCTACTGCAACGGTTATTAGTATGGCTATTCACTGATTAAGTACAGGGCCTTCACAAAAGTGAAATAAAATTGATCATCGCATTTAACTTAAATTGTCAATTAATCAATCAAAAGATAAATGACAGTTATGTCATGGCTTGGCATTATTCATCCGTCAAAAATATGAACAAGATAAAAACTATATTCTTTTATGGACTAGAATTGAAAAAGATGTCAATAACATGGCATAATAATATTCAATATGACTTTGATTCATATGGGATCGCTTTCGTTTAAAAAGCATAATATTCATGAGAGGATACTCAAACAAATATGAAATTTCATAGTGTAGCCTGCAGCAACAAAGACACATTTCCATCTAGATGCAGAGTTCTGTATCTCTGATCGTCTATCATATCATGTAGCCGTAGAGATACAGAGTTTTAACGCTCTTAGT
>JAQQZZ010146094.1:0-12842 GCA_030265115.1 Mopalia vespertina | reverse complement strand
GCGCAAAGGTCAAAGTCTGGAACAACTACAAAGACAAACTCTAACACAAAAGAGTTCCACAACTGTTAAACTGTTAAGCAACAAATAACAAATAAAACGCGCAGTATTAGAATCTAACACAGCACATTTTGTTCGAGTATTTGTATATATCATTTCAAAATAATCAATTGTGTTTGTATTTTAAAAAACATTCTGAAAGTATTTCAGAAATCAGATACTTTTTAAAACATTTTGCTGACTTCTGCTAGGGATTCTCTGTTTGTTTGCTTGCATGATAATTTAATGCTGTTCTTAAGGTTATTTCACCTAGATGTCGGCATGCTAGCTCAATAGGTGCCACAAGTCCACAACGATATCTAGGCTATACAACATCTGAATAAAGCATATGGCATAACCCTAAAGGCACACTGTCGGCGATGAACTGTAAAAGATTTATCTTAAGACTAATCAGACAAGGGTATAGTCCCAAATAATATCTTACCAGACCCTAAATGATGTGTCTTTGTTTGATTGGGTTAAACATCGTTTGCAAGGGTATTTCAATTATTTAACGACGGTAAAAACCCTTCCTGCGATTGCCAGGACCAAATCGTGTGACTTGCGGGTATACCGGATGTTCGACCGACGGACTCGAATCCGCAAACGGTACATCGATACAGAATTACTTGGCTGATATGCAAACCACTTAAAACCTCGGGGAACGTTAATGAAGTGATGAAATTTAAGCTTTGCACCAACTCCCATTCACACGCGAAACATGGTTTATACATTTATTTTAATTGAATTATATTATTGAAGATATAACGCAGGTTCGCGAAGATTTACCAATGTGTTTTGTTGAGCTGTTTGAATACAGTGGAACGTATTGGTGGTTGGGCTTTTCAAACACAGGTATAGCTTCTATCTTTTACATTTGACAATAAGGCAGATCAATTTAATAAATCACATAAGTACTAAATGTCAGAAGCCCTACCAGAAGTCTATCAAGCAGAACTATGAAACCAGCTGTCCAGCCATTACCCAGTTCAAACAGCATTGTGACTTTCAGAGGACTTTTATAGTGTCATATTACTTATTGCGCAAGAAATGGTGGACTTGGTTCATTTCGCGCAGTTTGAATGTCAGAATCTACTGACGCCTTATGAGTAAAGTATAATTTTTGCCAAGCGCTAGAAATAGAAATCGTAATCTCGCACAAGGAAAACGGTGCCCTTTGTCGGGTTCTTTCGTGCAAGATTAACCCTTTTGCCAGCCGACTTTAGCAATGACCTATATATATGTCATTGAGCTTTAGCATTATTTACTCATGATTCCACATCCAATTCATGTTCTTCGAGGTTTCTCTATTTCTTGCTAGAGGGCCCTTTTCAACAATCAGCTCTGGCCTAGTCACAATGCCGTTGAGACTGGTTAATGGCTGGTTTCATACTTATGTTTGATTGACTTCTAGTATCACTCATATTAACTCCACAAACACGAAACAAGTTTGTGTCGTCTAGACTGTAAATAACAACAGTATATGTATTTTCGCTATATTTGGGATAACACTTTTTGAACAGATTCTAGTTCAGAAAATTTGCAGGCCGAGACCCGTCTGTGAATGGATCTCCCGACCCTCAGAGTGATACAACAACTCACCAGCAGTAAATGGTTGATTGATTGATTGATTGATTGATTGATTGATTGATTGATTGATTGATTGATTGGTGTTCTACGCCACATTCAGCGGCATTTCAACTGGCTTGAACATGTTTTCAAAATATATATACCATATATTATGTAATGAATGAAAATTGCAAACACTAGCATCCCTGCATGCATTCAACATCAAAAAGAAAAATAAATTGAACTGAAAAGGACATACATATTACATAAGTGTTTAAAAAAACTGTCAACCATAGCTATTTACAATAATTCATACGCACGGATCCCTTTTAAGGAGCTTGATGACTACATCGCCAGCATTGGTGTCGAACAAATCCTTCACCGAAGTAACATAAGTGCGAAAACGTTCAATGTCAATATGTTAAAGGTTTCAGTTTGGACTGTAGGTTCTAATGGCTTTTAACCGAGGGTGTATATAGTCGCCACTGATCCTTACTAATCACTTCTCGCTCGCCCTCGAGAACGAGGATGTGGGCGAGATGCAAAGAAGGAGGCAGGGTTTCCACATCCATCCCTTCCAAAGCATCGAAGCGGTTTGCCACCGCACAGTTGCAAATGGAGGCCGCCGTGTATTGCCATTATCTTTTCTTTGGTTATTTCCATTACACTTTGATCAAATTAAATGGAATAAAACATGCTCTAATGTTGGCCGTATGTTGAAAGACGTTGACCAACCAAAGATGATCTATTGGTGGTCACTCTCGCTTCTGTCACATGACGCCAATTTTCCGAACTAACATGCAGATTGAGAATGCTTATTAGCCCGGTAACAGTCAACTTTATCGAAATGGAATCGTTATTTAGGAGCACAGGCCATCTGAAGTAAATCAGACAGAATATTACCAATTAAATCAGAAGAAATATGGAAAGTAAAATCGGACTAAAAACTCGTTGTCTTGCCTGAATAAACATGCCAATTTAAACAGTTAGAAATTCTTAGGTCCAAAGTGGGTTACTGGTTAAATTCAAGAATTAAAATGTTCTTAAGAGAAAGGCTGTCGGAATATGTTGCATCTCGATCCCCTTAATATCCTACCGTATTGCCAAATAGCTTTACGCCAGATGTAAAACTGTATCTTTCTATAAATCTTTTTTTACAGTAACGTGAACGCATTCAGAACTCGCTGTCAGATCTGATTAAAACTACCCCAGTCTTCACTGTATTTAAAAACAAGATATACAAAGCAATGTTGTGATACTTTTAATAGGCATTGTCATGTTATGGGCACATTCATTAAGAGTTATAGTATATGTATAAAGCAAGAACGGTCGATTTAGCACGGGGTGCAGCTAGTGGTCAATAGTCTGTTATTTAGCACGGGATGCAGCTAGTGGTCAATAAAGTCTCTTATTTAATCAATTACGCTTATCACTTCATTGATTTTTATTAGATTGTTTCAATTGACTATAACAATTAGCTAACATAATATATATTTTATTCATCGAAGAATTGATCCGGGGTTTGGGTAATTATTCTGCAATTAATTCTTATTCACATTAGCAGTTATCAGTAATTTTCGACAATTACTCTTTCACAGCTGTATGATTTGTTTTGTAACAAACGTATAAGTTAACCTAGCTACATAAGACATAAGCTGGTGGCTGAATGAATGTTTTATATCAATAACACAAATGTTCTTTCTCTAGGTATGGGGTATGGCCGTTTATCACATATACAATCAAGTTGGATGGCCCAAAGCCGTCTCCTTTTGTGGGAAACCTTCTACAATTCAATAAAAAGGTTAGTAAATAAAATACTTTAATGTAAAATACCAATCCAGCTGTCTTTGCCTATAATTATGTTGCTCATTGTTGGTATGAACGAGCAGCATTGCCAGGATATATCGTTCCTTTTAGCGGCAGATAAAATGAATTTTGTTCTCGAGAGTGTTAGGGGGAGGGGGTTGGGGGCGGTTAAGTGCTAGATTTGCTCGCTCTCATTGGTTGATGTCTTCGAACCGTATCCACATTTGATATAAAGATTACACTCTGTTCCTTCAGCTGTCGTGGGTAGTTGGAGGGAGCTTCCTGTTGCCATTATGCTTTCTGAGCTAAAGATGAACAGGAAACCGATATGTTTGTGATATCTTTGTATTGTCCTGTGAATATCCTGCATTTGTCCTGTGATGTTTTTGTTTGTTGCCAGTGGTGTCGGAGTGGTTTCCTTCCCCCATTGGGCTGGCACGCAGTCGTGTGAGTGAAATAACCTTAAGTATACGGCGTCAAACCCCAACCAAACAAACAAACAATCCTCTAGGCTCTAGCCGTCCATTTTTACTTCTAGAATCCGTACTTTAAGTAAATTAGTCAACACAAGTTGCATGTCTCGTTTGTTGGACGGTTTTCGACTAGATTAAAATCTACAAGGTTTATATCAAATGGGAGATAACTCATAAAATGACGTCACCTGCAGTTATACCACGGAACTATGATGCATGGAATGAATGGCTGAAATTATGAAATTCACATCGGAGCTACCATTTACTCTTCAAAGGGGAATATCGCATGAGAACTTTAGGAGGGTGAATCCCACATGGAAAGTACCGTAAACTTTGAGAGGGTGAATCACATATGTAGACTACCATGTTCTTTCACAGGTTGATCCCATGTGGGAATTGTAATGTCATTAGTATACACATACGGCATTAACGCATCGCCGGTTGCTGGAAGTTTACGATGACTATTATATATGTTGTATAATTATTTCATGAGCTCTAGATCAGTTTCGAACCAAGTAAGACTAGTGGCTCTATTTAAATATTGTACATTGCACAATGTCTATTGTACATTTTTCAGCAGTCAAAAATGTACAAAAAATGACTGTTGACTTCTGACGTAGAGGTAACAGTGCTAAATGTGGAAATCACTATTGCCAATATCGAGCCCGACACCCTGCGACATCTACGGATATGTCTGAAGTAAAAAGGAACGACAACTCTGGTTGAGCCTTATATTATTTTTTGTATACCCTGATATGAACTTACGGAGCCGTAAAAGGGACATGGAACAAATAAATTTGGCCACAGTTAAGTCGTTATAACGTGGTACTAAGTCGCTATAACGAGATATTAAACCGTTATAACGAGATTCTAAGTCGTTATAACGACTTAGGATTTCGTTTTAACGACAATCTACCAATCAAAATGCATCACTTTCCTGCCGTTTTAAGGATCAAACTTGGTGTGGTGCTGAGCCAAGTATAGTTTTTTTTTTATCGTTAGCTTTCGTATGTCAGTCGAGAGAGGTCCTGGGTTCAATCACCTAGCCAGTTGAACGTAAATTAGTCTTTATAAATATCAAAACAAAATTTGCGAGATACTAAGTCGTTATAACGACTTACTTAGTCGTATAACGAGTTACTAAATCGTTTTAAAGACTTATTATCTCGTTATAACGACTTAGTAAATCGTTATAACGAGTTAATTGTAGAAATAAAATATTTTTCCCATGTCCCTGTTACGGCTCCGTATGAACTAGGAATTGAATTAAAGTGAACACATATGCTCGCTTAACCAGAGATTTATACCGTAGTTGTATAGCTATACTCTTAAATCTGGATTGAAACTTTAACGTTTGTAACGAACTCATTCAGCAGATCCAGTTATAATTAAATTCCTTTTGTTTTCATTGTTGTAGGGTTTTTTAATATCTGATCAAGAAAATGTGAAGAAATATGGTGACATGTTCCTGTAAGTATTGTTCGTGGACAAATTACCATTGACAACGAGGTTTACACCGGTAATTCGTTATTTTATATTATCAACAATTTATCTTTGGCAGTAGTATTCATATCAGTATATATCATTTGGTATTGCTATTTCGTTTAAAAGTGGGAATAAAATATCCAATATTCAATAAAAATAAATATTCATACTATAGCAACCAAACTGAAGGCCTTACACACTGAAGGTGTATTAATATTATAACTGTAGGCGCTAGCTTAGGGCTGTATGTCATGCGCTTACGTATCACTGAGCTTTAATACAGAGCAACACGCATTTACATGTTATGGTTGTGTAATGTTGCTTTTATAACTGTACATGGCCATAGTACATCGCCTGGATCAATCTTTATTAGAGTTTCTGATTCCCATCACTATGGTTTTAAAATACACCGTTCAAACCAATTGGAATGATAGTTATCTTTACCGGAAATAGTTAAGTGGAGAATTTCAGCCAATGACTAACTTGGATTTTATTAATGTGTCCATCTTGGCCATTTTTTGTTTGTCAATAGAACATGGTCGGGGAGAAGACCTACGATAAACGTGACCAACCCAGACGTCATCAGACAAGTCTCCATTAAAGACTTCTCAAACTTTACAGACCGCCCGGTAAGTGTTTCATCGTACATACACGTAAAACGTCACCATGGCAAACCGATCCATGAATGTGTTCATCCACCTTTAATACAAACCGTTCGGTAACTGTTATGTCCTACGTACACGCTATACGTCACCTTGACAAACTGACCAATGAATGTTAAATCATGCACCTTTAATGCAAACCGTTCAGTAAGTGTTATGTCATACGTACACGCTATACGCCACCTTGACAAACTGACCCATGAATGTTAAATCATGCACCTTTAATACAAACCGTTCGGTAAGTGTTATGTCCTACGTACACGCTATACGTCACCTTGACAAACTGACCCATGAATGTTAAATCATCCACCTTTAATACAAACCGTTCGGTAAGTGTTATGTCATACGTACACGCTATACGTCACCTTGACAAACTGACCCATGAATGTTAAATCATGCACCTTTAATACAAACCGTTCAGTAAGTGTTATGTCATACGTACACGCTATACGTCACCTTGACAACCTGATCCATGAATGTTAAATCATGCACCTTTAATACAAACCGTTCGATTCGTGAATCATACAAACAAACAGTTCTATGTTTGATCATACATCTTAATCACCATTCCGTAATTGTTTGAACATATACCTTACACACCTAACGGTAAGTGTATGATCATACACCAGACACACCGTCCGGTAAGTGTTTGATCATACACATTATACACCGTCCGACAAATGTTTGATCATGCGCCTTGCACACCGTCAAAGACATGTTTGATCTAACACCTTTTACACCGTCTGGTAAGTGTTTGGTGATACACTTTGCAAACCGTCCGGTAAATGTTTGGCCATACACCTTACACACCATCCGTTAAGTGATTGGTCATACACTTTACACACCGTCCGGTAATTGTTTGATCATACACCTTATACACCGTCCGGTAATTGTTTGATCATACACCTTATACACCGTCCGGTAAGTTTTTGATCATACACCTTATACACCGTCCGGTAATTGTTTGATCATACACCTTACACACCGTCCGGTAAGTGTTTGATCATAGACCTTATACACCGTCCGGTAAGTGTTTGATCATACACCTTATACACCGTGCGGTAATTGTTTGATAAAACACCTTATACACCGTCCGGTAAGTGTTTGATCAAACACCTTACAAACTGTCGAGAAATGTTTGATCATACACCTTACACACCGTCCGGTAAGTGTTTCATCATACACACCGTCCGGTAAGTGTTTGGCCATACACCTTACACACCATCCGGTAAGTGTTTGATCATAGACCTTACACACCGTCCGGTAAGTGTTTGGCCATACACCTTACACACCGTCCGGTAAGTGTTTGATCATAGACCTTACACACCGTCCGGTAAGTGTTTGATCATAGACCTTATACACCGTCCGGTTAGTGTTTGATCATAGACCTTACACACTGTCCGATAAATGTTTGATCGTACACCTTACACACCGTCCGGTAAATGTTTGATCATACACTGTTCACACTGTCCGGTAATTGTTTGGCGACACACTTTACGAACCGTTCGTTAAATGTTTGATTACACACCTTACAAACTGTCGATAAATGTTTGATCATACACCTTACACACCGTCCGGTAAACGTTTCATCATACACACCGTCCAGTAAGTGTTTGATCATACACCTTACATCTTACAGACTAACAAATATGAAAACATTTATGTGAACGGTTGATTATACGTGAGGGTATAACTCTAGCTCAAACGAACTTAAATTATACACAATGTATACACAGCATAATCTGATGGTTTGATACGCAATAAACAATAGATTTATCTGCGTGCATCGTCAAAACTTACTGTTCACTTTACTTTTTTCGTGACATACTTTTACCTTGTTCCAAATTGTTTTTTCCTTGTGCATGTTTATAAGCTTAACTATATGAATAAACCCCTTTCCTTTTTTCAGCCAAGGTTCCCCGTCTCAAGGATTCAGAAATTCACGATCACCTCACTTTGCGGCGAACACTGGAAATTTGTTCGAAGCGTATTAACTCCCAATTTTAGTTCCGGTAAAATGAGGAGGGTAAGTTTTGAAACCGATTTACGCCAATAAACATTGTTTGATTTCTATAACTTTCAATGCAATGTCCCGTAGCTACCAGAATTTTCTCGTGCATTCTTCTATCCTCGAAAATATATCAGTACTGTACCTTTATGAGAAACATAAAGACCTAGCAAATGTTTGTATTATTTTCAAGCCAACATTCTACTTTATAATTTGGTTTTGTTAAGTCAAAAGTTCATCGAAATAAAAATAAAAAGTATACACATACTCAACGAGACAAACTTTAATCCTTCTTTATTTCACGGTGTCACTTTATTTGTAACTCTGAAACGGCAACCAGGGATGTGGTAATTACGAGAAAGTTTAAAGATTAAAATATAAACATTGTTTGGCATTTACTGACTTCCGTAGTTATGTGAATGCTGACCTGAATATAACATTGTGTCTGCATAGGTCAGTAGATGTGATTGAGTTGTGCTGCTATGGACTGCATGTATATCGTTTCTCCGAAGAATTTTTTTAAAATCCTATTAAATATTGTCCACAACACATTATCAATATTATCCACAGCTGAGGATCCAGTGTTATCCACAACACTCCATATAAATATATGTCAAAATTGTCAAAACTTGAGTTTAACATTTAACAAATGATATCAGCGCTTCAACTCGAAACATGGTCATTTTATCCGCCAGGGGGAGTAGCTGTAATTCTATTTATATGCAATTGATCTGCCAAGGGTTGTAATGCAGAGTAGATCGGACTAAATTTCTTGGCAAGAGAAGATGGACCTCTTTAGTCAACGGCACTCAATTCCCCTACCTTTTGTTTCGTACTCAGATGGAGCCCATGATTGATACGTGTCTCAAACGCCTGATGGTAAATCTGGAAAAACAGAGCAAGAGTGGAGAAAGTTTCGAGGCAAAATTGTGAGTTCTGAAACTATTGGTTATTATTTGTCTGGTACTAATTAACAGGTGAATAATTATTTAGCACACATGTGTGTATTTAATCTCCGTTTGGAAATGCACAGGTTACCGGTACGTTATGTTTTGGTGGGTGATTAGCGCTTGTGTTGGCATTTGCCTATTAAGTACGTTTCTGAAGATGCACAGGCGGAACATTTATACATATGGTTAAAATTAATAACTCCTAGCTTATTGCCGAGTGTCCGGACCGACTCAGAACCACTTGCAAATGCAAACAGCATTTGACTAAGTTTCTACCAATTTGAACAAATTGTAACAGCGTTTTGATATGCTATACTCCGGATCGTTGATTATAGAGTTTTAAGTTGTATTACAGAACTTGTCAATAACCTTGCTGAACAAGATTTTATAATTCTGTCTGTCACATTTTCTTTGATTACATATTAATGCTTAGTTGTGTATTTACAATGAGGCTGTATACAAATGTTATATTTGTATTTGCAAATGTGTATTCTTCAAAAGACCAAAGTTTATTTTTACATGTTTTAGGATGATGTCTGGGTTTTCACTGGAGGTAATTGGAGCTGTAGGGTTTGGCATCGACACAGATGTACAGAAAGACCTCAACGACAAGTTCTTAATTATGGCTAAAAGGGTGTTTGAAGATCATAACATTGGGAAGATAACGGTCCAACTAGGCTGTAAGTTAATTTGTGAAAGACTTTGTCTAAAGACATCAGACATACATGTCCACTTGCAAAGTAATTGGAAATGTTAATTATTATACACTGACCAACAGTCCTTTGAAGTAAATTCATGTTGTCTGCAGTTGAGAAACCTAACATTATTCCAGTTAATGAACATAAGATGCCTTAGTGGACAAATGGTAAGAAATGGCATTCTTGATTGTGGTTCCACCTGTTGCCAAGATCTATATTTGGCTTTCTGCACTTTACATAAAAACAACCTATCTAAATTCTAATTATCAAATGTCCGTGTAGCAAGATGCTGTAACGGATTGATCCTGACAGTGTTCACCTACCAGTGGTGCCCCCTGGTGGAAAATTTAGTTTTCTTTTGCTGACTTGCAAATTGTTAATCGCACTGTAGCTTGGTAGACAAATATAAATATTCCATGTGGCAAGTGGTTGCACTGGGTTAAGATTGGTGTATATCGGAGTGAACTGCTGTCAAGCAAGTGAAATGCCTTTGTGTATGGTTCCATTCACCAATTACAGCACCTTTCCATCCTTAGGACTGACATTTTATCATATATGGCAATTATCCCCAGAACATGGCTTTTAGAGATGATGATTCAACCCAACAAATAGCACAAACTCGCAACATGCAATTTATCATGTGTTGAATTTACATCACTTATTATTTAGCCAATGTTGAAACTTAAAATATATCTATACTGATGTCTTTCTGTTTTTCCCCCAAGTCTTTTTCCCCTTCCTGGCTCCACTATTAGAGGCTTTGGACATGACGTTAGATAGTAAAGAAGTTACAGATTTCCTCGTCAACATGTTGACAAAAACCATTAAAGAAAGAAGACTTAATCCTTCAGTAAGAAATTTGTACCAGGGTTCATGATTATACTCTCAGTTATAGCTTGGAAAATTATGAAACTAAACTGGACAAAAAGTAAATATCTCGATGAACCTGAACACCTATTTAGTATAATGAGTAGCCATGTGTACTGAGCGTCATGGGTGTCATGTGATATAGTTTGTGGTGTGTCGTGTGGCATGGTGCTCATAGCGTCTTTTGGAGCAGCATGTGGGTTTGAGCGGGCAGGGCAGAGTCTACGACTGTGACAAAGAGAAAGGAGTGTCACTTCTGAGTCAAGCGTATTTTCGCTAGAGTTTTTATAGTGGACAAGACTAAGACAACTCTCGTACGCCAGACCAGGCCATCGGGCATTAATTTCCATCAATATTTGGGGCGACGTTTGCCACAGATTAGCAAATAAAATAAGTGCAAAACAAGATGGCGCGTGTGTATCTGAGAGCCAATGTCTCGACGTAGGAAGTAGAATTGGTTATATTTAAGAAAGGTACTGAGTATGTCATGTTACCACTGGCAAACGTATGTTGTAACACAGGGAGTCTGGGGTAGTAAAGGACAAGAAGTGCCTTATGGAATGTGATTTGACTAACTCGGGGACATCTGCTTTATCGGGAGGAGCGCCATATAGTTTAACGCACAGAAGGGCATGCATGTAGCTTCATGTATATGGAAGGCCACGAAATGACCTTTTTCGTATTGCGCACATTGTTTGGTGTCCTGTGGTCGTCTTTATTTGCCTTATTTCTTAACCTTGCCATCGTCACATGATGTTGTTTTTGCCACCTTTTGAGCATGCACGTCATTATATTAGTGAAATATCATAATGCGTAGCATAAAACTCCGATCAAATAAACAAAAACAAAGCTATTTTCATTTATTATTCACTGAATTTATATCTGGATGCAAATTAGAGGCTGATTTAACTAAAACGTCCGGGTAGACACTGGAACGTTGTGATGAAAACCAAGGAGATGTTTGAATCTATACAGTCTGTGTTTTTTTTAATGTAATTTTTATAACCCATTTCCTGACAGAGTCGTAAAGATTTCCTTCAGTTGATGATCGACAGCAGCTTGGAGGATCTGAGCGATGCAGCCACCGATCAGGAAATTAACGTAGATGATCTAAAACTAAATGATCTCAAACGAGACAAAAGTGAGACGTAACAATTTTTTTTTCCTGATAAACACTGTTTTAGATACAATATATGCCAAGATAATAATATGACTGAAAGAAAACAGCCAAAATTTACTAACGATGTCTTCTGTTTTCGTTATGCACAAATGCATAAGTAAACAGTTGCTTGTCTGTAAAATGTTAAGCTATAAGACAAACAAAGTTTGTACAGAATTAATATTCAGTTTTATCTTGTAATGATTATAAATTAATAAATTTATTACAAAAGAAGATGGTCGGTCGGATGATTGTTCTTTACCGCGGCTTTACAGCCAAGGGCTTTGATGCCTGCCATAAATGGTAGTGGGTTCGATCTGATATACATCTCAGCCGGCAAAATGTTTCTTTTAAGCATTTGTCCTAACTATTAAAGACAGGAATGTCACAAATTAAATAAGCTTGTAATTTTTAAATCTTTCATATCCACAGAGTTAACAGACGACGAGGTGATTGCGCAGGCGCTGATTTTTCTTGTTGCTGGATTTGATACAACTGCTGCAACTTTGACATACCTGGGCTACAACCTGGCTTTAAACCCAGATTGTCAGGACAAACTGATACAAGAAATCGACGAGACATTAAATGGGGTACGAAACAATTTGCTTCTATAAAGTTAATCGAGATTTCCTGATGACTGCTCGTCTGATAAAGACAACATAGTATGTACATATATAAAAGACTTGACATTCAAGAACATGTGAGTCAAAAGGTGTTATCTTAAATTCGTACCGCTAAAAATATATAGTGCGACAGTTTACACATTGGGGGATTGATAGTCCAGATAAGGTCGTACAGAAAAAACAACCATAACTCAACAGTCTACATATTGGGAGACTAATAGTCCAGATAAGGTCGTACAGAAAAAACAACCATAACTCAACAGTCTACATATTGGGGGATTAATTGTCCAGATAAGGTTGTACAGAAAAAACAACCATAACTCAACAGTCTACACATTGGGGGTTTAATTGTCCAGATAAGGTCGTACAGAAAAAACAACCATAACTCAACAGTCTACACATTGGGGGTTTAATTGTCCAGATAAGGTCGTACAGAAAAAACAACCATAACTCAACAGTCTACACATTGGGGGTTTAATTGTCCAGATAAGGTCGTACAGAAAAAA
>JAQQZZ010146072.1:0-12843 GCA_030265115.1 Mopalia vespertina | reverse complement strand
TCTACCCAATCAGATTGGGGCTTTCTTAGAATAAGAAAGAGGCGGTCTAAACACAGGATGACAAGTAGGCTATACATATTTATGCACGATCTTAGTACCACTGACGAGTCTTCACACCATCACAGACATGTTAATTGACAGTGGCGCGCCACGCTTGTTTGTTGTATAGACTTTGATGTGTAAACGACTTTTTGATTGGCTTCTTGTTTCTACAATATAAATAACTTCCCATCAAGAGCTCCACAGATTAAAGATTACAGGATTGAAATTGTCACACTTATGGCCAGGCTTCCATCTATCCCTCATATCACAATGTAGAGTAGAGAGTGCACAGTTGAAATGAGGTCACTCGGTCGTATTGCACAACGAGCTTTAATAATAATATATAAGACTTGTTCGCTGTAGATACTCTCTGTAGTGGCCACAGTCGGGTGGATACTTCGTAAAAGATTTAGCGGTCAAGTAACTAACTCTGAGTTCAATTCTCATAGGATCCATGGACGCAATCCACTATTTTTTTTTCTGCAGAAGGTGGATTATGAAATTTATAGTAATATTTGCCTTTCGTACGGATTTTACCAGGATTCGTTATACATACCTAGATATAATTTCTGATTTCCAAGTTGATATTCTTTAATCTTGGTGTATATGTTTCCGTTGGAGTTAATACATTTATTCTCACGTACATATACTTTACACTCTTACATTATATATATGCAGATATAATTATTACTGAATTTAAAAAAAAGTATTCCCAAGTAAATACATTTTAAAGCCATGCTCCGCTCTTCAATAAAATGTATATAAGTAAAACGGGCATCATTTCTTGTGTTGAATTATGCTCTGCAATTTTCTAATCGGGCTATATCCATTTAATAATTGGATCTTAAACATTAGGTATTGCTTAAACTACAGTCAAATTCATCCGTGCGGCCATGTCTTGCTACTTTAATCACTACACAGAAGAGCGCCACAAATATTGACCAATCAAATTTCTTTCTTGTCACACTAGGGGCCTATGTCACGAGACCTATAGAGTCGACTGTTTATAGAACGGTTTACATTTGACAGTTCACACATGTTATTACCCCGTAACACACAAGAGTGTTAGTCGCGTGACGTCAGGAATAGGGTCGGCCACGCCCAAAATGTCAGCTACCCGTGGCCGTAGGTAGGTATATACTTGTAACCCTCAGGCGATTTTATAAGATGAAGAAACGACAAGTTGATATCATATTTAAGTATGTTTAATAGTAACCTTTCAAGGGATATGGGGGTTATTGCAGCCAGGAGCATCGCTTTAACTAAAGGTAAAATATTTCTAACAACGCAAATATGATTTCTACTCGAGTTTTTGCTTTTGTCGTTGGGACTAAAATGATAATGAAGAGGCGTGTTCTGGAGGGCTAGCGAATGTGTGAGCAGTCGGCTTAGCTATGCAAAATGGAGCCCAGTGTAAACCTTTACCAACTTTCCGAACCAACATTTTATCTTTATGTAACTTCAACAATATTTAAAAACAAATCACTATCAGTGATGGATGTAGGGGCGGTTGGATTTATTATTATTATTATTTTTTAAAAATTTTCTCGCCATTTTAAATAGTAAACAGTCGACTAACGGTAACCTATCAAAACCACCTCGCCCAACCCCGTCTGCGAAATGAAGCATTTCAGGAATGATTCTCGTGTGTTTACCTTGATTATAATGCAACTAGAGTACCATCGGTTGAGAATAATGAATGCCTGTGGTCGAAATGTTTCTGTTTTGAGCTCGGTTTAACACCGAGGGTCGATTAGGCATTGTTTATATTAAAAAAAGTATGTAATAAATCATTTAAAGCTTGATAAATTTTTTATTGTAGAGAAAGACAATTTTCTGATAGATTTTACAGAATGCGTTTAACAAAGTATGCTTATAAAATTTATGTAACAAAAAATCAAACAACTGCAGTATGAAAAAATTATTTGTGCCGGATATCTAACCTATAGGCACACTTAAATAAATTAAAAATAATATATTCATTTAGGACTCCTAACAATCTTTGGGTCCTCATGTTCGTGTTTTAATTTATCCTGGGATTACAATATATTTCGATTATTTATTTCGACTGCAAAAACTGCGAAACTCAAGCAACAAGTACATTTTAATATTTTTGGTTTATTTTTGACCTAGTCATTGGGGGTGTAAATGGATTCAGTTATACCTTTTTTTTTGCCGCCTAACTGACATTGGATGTCAAGAGGAGAAACTAATGTTCCGTATATGTCAAATATTAATATGTTTTTGCGGACCTTTAAAACAACCCTAAAACTCGTGAAGGAGGGAGACTCTCATAAGCTATCTATCACCATAGTAATGCACATGTGCATTGACAACTGTCAAGCTTACCAGTTTTTCCGGATTCTTAACGGAAACGGAGGAATAAGAACTATACCGAGTATTTTATGTGGATTGGGTCTGGATAAGGCCTAGCTTCATATCCCTGTATATTGTAATCCAAGATTTACCCAATAAATCTAGTCTATTCAAAATCGGCGTGTATTATCATTGAAGTTATTTTTTTTAATATAATAATTCTGTTATTAATTTCTATTAAACGTTTCTAACACAAGATACAATTTTGGCTGTCCCTGTCGTAAACGCGTAATAGTTTTACAGGGAGCTTTTTCAAAGGTTGAACGGTATATAGTCATGTTGCTTGACTTGCGTTCGTCGCAAGAGAGATCCTATGAATTATAGATCGATCATACCAAACCAAATTCCAGTGGAGAAATGAACAAAGATTATCGAATGACGTAGAAAACTCACGGAAGTTCACGACCTCAGCAGCCCCGACCCTAAATATTGGTTTCATTTCTGATATTTGATGTCCTCGTGAATGAAATAATCTACAACTGTGTGTTTAATGACACACCTTTATGATAAAAAGCAGCCTGTATATATTATAGACACCCGAATCTCGTGTCACTGTACATGTATATCGTTTTTTCGTGACATAGACACTAGCAATTCATTTTTTAAATAATTATAATTGATATAGTAACATACAGCTTATTACAGTATAGCGTTGGTGGGCGGTTGAAGGGAGATTACTGGTAGACTACTATTAGAGTAAATGGGCAAGGAGCATATACATATTTTTAGTGACATCATACACTGTTAATTTTCACGTTTATTTTTGTGGTGTCACGTTATGTTTCCAGCCATTGTTTGTTGGCGTGACGACGATGTGAATATATTAAGAACCTCGCGGTCTTATTTACGTTCTGCTGTACAATTTCGTTTTACAAGTTTCTGTGTTTTATCAAAACACTGCAGACAGACTGAATTAGACAATTTCATTAATAACCCAAATAAGCTGAAATAGTATCATTTATGTCTACATATGGCTTATTCCTATTTTTTTAATTATTTTATTTATTATTTTTTTTTATTGCATAAACATGTAGGCATAAGTCGGGTCTTATCAACAGGCTAGCTACTAAATGTCTTTTCCAAAATCAACAAAAAATGGCATGAGACCTAAACGCTTCTTTGGGTTCTAAGACACCCATTTAGAACATCGCCTGTATTTAATTCGTGTATTGGTCGCTATTCCTTCATCGGAAAATATGCAAGCCCTCCATTTTAGCAATACAGAAACCGTGCATCTCGTCAATTAAGCGAAAGCATTGGGCTATAAAGGGAGATAACTGTTGACACCTTAAAGTCATTAAATAACCGACAGACTTATTTGGGTATTGTTAACGTGCATGGTTTTGAAATATTGAGATTTAGTAAAGGTCATTTTCTCAATTCCATTAAATTTGGCCCCATCTTGTATAGCTTGGCGATCTATATTTAAATTTTATGGCCTTCAATGTTAAAAGTAACATGTCCCATTAGTGAGCACATATCACGGCAGATGCATGATTAACTTCTTTTTGTAGATTGCTTAATGTTGAACAGATTGCGGAATATTGTACGACGTTAAATAGACGAGGGTTGGGAGGGAGCTTCCTGTTGCCCTGGTGCTCTCAGAGCTAATGAGTAACTCTGTTTGTGATGTGTTTGTATGACGTCCTATGACTGTTTTGTATTTTTCCTTCCCTGTCTTGTCTTTGTGTGTTGCCAGTGGCACCGAGTGTCGTTTCCCTAACCCATTTGGCTGGTACGCCGTTATATAAGTGAAATAACCTTAAGTATGTCGTTTAACCCCAATCAAACAAAACAAAGAGATGCACCGTCAAATTAATCTGAAATGATATACACATATAAAATACTTTCTGAAGAACGTGATATTATCTTGGATTCTTCATACCCACTGTGCTAACTGAATCCAGGAAGACCATTCATTTGTCAACAGAACAAAACACTTCACATGTTATGGTTATTCGTGCCGCTTTGCTATTGGAGAATACATAGGCGTCATATAAATACAATACTGTTATAAGCACTATGTAAAACCCAAATCAATCAATTAATAACTATTGGCGTTAATTGTGTTATACATGTTTAAAATCTAGCTATGCTGTGGAATCCTGATATCTTAGATTCAGAAGAAGCACTGGCAAAGAAGTCAATTTCACTGGAAAATGAGACATATGACCTTACAAAATAGACTTCAGAAATAAAATATAGATCGAAATGCTCTAATGACTTAGTTTATGGATTTGAGCATTCACCGATCCTCTAATCTCGCAACTTGAGCTGTTTTAAAGGAAACATGAGACATATTACTCGATGTGATTTGTTTGGACAGGATTTTGGCAACGGTCTATTTAACATTGAATAACTTAAAATCTAAAGATATACATATGACTTCTGGTAATACGTAGCTGTAAACATTTTACGTTATTTAACCCAGTCTGTTAGATCATCGTGAAAAGAACTGCACGTATACACCCGTTTTATATTACATACATATATCCTGTTTGTTTTGCTGGCCAGCATTTATGCATGAGCAATCGATACAAGCCAGTTCTCGTTACGGTTTAATGCTATACGTTTTATTATTACATATGACAGCAGATTGTAGGATACATTCATGCATTTGTATAGCCATTCTTCAATCTATCTGTGCTGTGATCTATTTTTTATACAATGTTTTGCAGAGAAAGACTGTCTTGCCTTTTGGCATACATACAAATGTTAACTTCGTGACCCCATGTCTGGAACAATGTTTTTAATTGGACACACACGCTTAATTCAGACACTTCCGGGTTGGTTTTTAAAACAGTATACGGAGGGGACGATACTCAATTTCGGCTTAATTAGATTACTATTATTTCATAGTGAAGTAGATATTTTAATAATAATAATAAATACACCAACTTGGGTGGCTTTCTCCCCTGTCCATTGCTCCATCGTGAATCATCTATAACTATGTCTGCACTCAACATATACATCGACAGACTATTCAACTATATGAGTAAGATACTAGTGTAACCGGATTATAAAATGTCATGATAATAAAATGTGAGCGTATAAGAACAATTGCAGTAAAAGTAAAAATAAATAATTCGCTATTCCTGTCTTGTGTAAGTATTTTCATTGTAGACTATATATTTTTAATAAATTGTAGACTATATACATGTAGAAAATATGCAATTGTCGAGGTATCTATCCCACTAGTTGAACAAAATGACTTCAGTGTAGGGTTTATATTGTGCCCAACACCTATACAGACATTTAAACCACAGTTTATGTACACATATTAAAGTATGCTATATCATTCCGCTAGCCTACATGTAGCAATAAGTACACAAAACTTCTCTTGAATCAGGAAGTATTCATTTCACTGTATGACGTTAGTGGACGTGAGTCATGAACGTTTCGGGGCGAAGGGCAGTATATAATTATAGTAAATATTTCTGCTGTCAGCTATGGAGGAACAATGAAGCATTTGTATATAACACTTCACATTATGGTTGTGTTGCTGTTCACTCTTTGAAAGTACACCGCAGTAATTATATAAGTTAAATATCATTAAGCACCGCGTTAAACATAAAGCTATCAATGAACCAAATTTTTCTATAATTGATAATTATAATCAATTGATAGTCTACTGTCAATCGCAAATCTCAAATTTTAAAAACAATAGCTTTTGCCAATGTTAAATGTGGACATATATGTAGGCCTTTACCAGATTTACTAGAATTATAAGCAGAATTGGGTATTCACTTATCTAATGTAAAATTTGTCTGACCGATGTTGATTGTGACGAAGAGATTCAATACAAACAAAACGTCAGCAGTGGTAAACAATTTTCAGTTTATTAACAAACGTGTTAGTTACAATTATGATCAAATACATTGACCGATGTTGATTGTGACGAAGAGAATCAAAACAAACAAAACGTCCGCAGTGGTGAACAATTTTCAATTTATTAACAAACGTGTTAGTTGCAATTGTATTACAATACATTAGTTATACTGACTATAAAATAATCCTTATGTACATAGAAATAAACAGAAACTATTTTTAAAATCAGACTTTTCCTGATACAGGTTTTTCAAAATATACGTTGAACGGATAATTTTACCACAGAAACTAGGCCCTAATGGTGTCATGAGCATAATGCTAACAGCAATGTCGCCAAAGTAGAATACGTTAACGTTATATCCTTTCAGTAATCGGCCTTGAACTTACGTACCTGATTTTTAAACCGAATTCGGTTATGAAACGTGTGTTAAATTTATCATCACCTGTCACACCACCTGATGGGATGTAGATATAGGTATTAAGTCTGAAAAGAATTCCTCGTTTTCTTCAAACGAACAAACACACAACAGCACAAAAATTTGTTTTATAATTTTTATTGTGAAGAAAGAAAATCTTGCTTTTTTCCACCGTGTTTAGCACTCTGGTCTCTGACGATAGAAGGACCACGAATTTTCATCCAAGTAATGTATATATATTCAAACATAAATATGGCACGATAAGCATCAGTTGTCTCATTAAAAATAATGGTATGAAGATTTAACTGATTTAAAACTGATTTACAAAGCGTACACAACATTTTCTTCACGCATAAATATCTCAAATGTAAACAAAATGGCGCTGAATATAGTGAATATATAAAGAAAAAGTAAAAAACATAGATCTTACCCTTCAACTACACATACATAAAGCTATCCTTGTTCCTATGTTGTTTGAAATGTTTAATAACAAAAGACAAATTCCCGACTCAGTGGAAGGAGGTAAATGTAACACAAATTCATAAAGGTGAAAGCATTATATCAGAAACTATCAACCTGCATCCAAAATGAGCAAAATGTGAAATACCACAAAATATTTAAGTCATATATACGTTTATCCAGGTAAAACAAAAAATAATTGGTATCGGTATCAATATATAAAATAATAAAATTTTAAATAATAAAAGATATCATTCGAAGAAAAATATTCAAATCGCATAGAGACAAAACCAATATAGGAGATTAATTAACGTGACACACGACAATAAATGCCTACACATTTCGTTTTTTTTTTCAGAAGATATCACGCTTTATTATAATGCTTTTCCAGCATGAGAAATAAACACAAGTTTTTGGTTTAGAGAAGAGAAATCGAATAAGCCTAATTGTAAGTTTACAACAAAATTTAGGACTTCAGCTATTGTTTTAAGTAATAAATTCAACACAAAAGTTCAAACAAATTTATGTGTTCAAGACGAGTCTATCTCCTTACCAATTTGAAACCATCGAATACGACCTAACCCTCACAATAAAGTACCATTGTATATCGATACAGATAAGTTATTACAGTATAAACCAGGACAGGTGAGTTACAGATTACCTAGATATGAAGGTAAACTGTCAAATTCCATCATTGTACACAGGTGTCCATTATCACCTAGATACTTATCTATGTGAATCGTTGTCTGCATTCTGATCTGAAAAGAAAAGAAGTAAAAAAAATGTATGTCACGTGGGCACCACAGGACAATTATGTATAATTTTGACAGAAAATTATGAAACCGTTTTTTTTTTTTTTTTCCAATTCACTCGCCAGAAACCTGAGGACATTCTCTTTTTCCAGCTTGGGTCTAAAAATAAAATAATTCTAGAATTAACCGATATGTGTAGAATGTATACACTTGAAATAAGATCTTCTTATCAGCTGACCAAACTAGGAAGATATACCACCCCTCTTCCCCGATATAGATTTTTCTTCTTTAGTACAACCAGGCACACACAACTCATGATTTTGAAAAAAACCCACTAAAATAAGTATTTTTCAAATACAATAAAACGGTACTTATATAATGTATAATGTACCATATTTTGAAGATTATAAAATATACCGACGTTTAGCGAGACGTTTTTTTTGTCTTATACCATGTTTTTGCAAGCTAATAAGTTTTCCAAATATGTTATTTTTCTGTAAAAAAAAGTGTTTATAGCCCCAAGATACAATAGATATGATTGTGAATAACACACGAACAGTGTAAGGTGTAATAATAGCTCAAACTGAGGATTTCACTAACATGAATGCAGGCAATAGTTGTAACATTGTGTAAGTCTTGTAGACTTTGTAAGTCTTGAGATCTTATCGCCATTTATATTAATCATACACTCGTAGATTTGTATTTCTAATAGCATTGAGCCATTTTAAGGTAACAAAAGGACCCATTCATCCATATCACCCACCATAATCAACTGGAAACTGGGAATGTTTTGGCCAATCATTATTGGCACAACTACAGTGATGGCCAAAGTATGTATCAACTTTTATTTAGATATACCTTCTACTTTTCAAGATCTGCCAAACTGATCTCTATGTAAAAATTGGCAGACGAAAATAGTGAATCTGTAATAGCAAAATACACGACAACTGTGCATGTATATCTATCAAGTTTTAAAAAAGATAGGCCTTCTACATTTGAAGCTCTACTCCGGAAAGTTATGACTGGCTGATTGATTGATGTTCAAGGGTAGTTCACCCATATGGCGACGGTACAAACCAACAAAAAATCAAACACTAAAAACCATCAATGTGAAATGGTTTGTTTTGTTGGGAAATTAATCTTGCTCCAGTGCTTAGTAAAGACAGTATCAATATGCTTCAAACAAACTACACTTAGCCAAACAGAGGGACCTGTACTAACTTGTAATGCATGTTAATATTAATAAAATATATCCGTGATAAGAAAAGCCACAACTGCAGTTAGTGGTAAATGTGTTTAGCATGTTTCATAAAGATAGCCATAAATTCACCACTATTTCGGAAATGACTTCGGGACTGACGATGGCGGAAATACATAACCATGTAGGTAAAGAAACGGAACTGTTTCGATATCCTCCACGTTGAATAAATGCATTGTTTGTTTGTTTATAATTGTCCTTTCATTTATAGACGACGTGCCAAATCAATGAATGAAGGAAATAACCCGGGACTTCACTGGCAATAAACAAAGACAGGACATGGTCATCCTAAAACGCAATACAAAGTCACCAGGAACAAATCGACCTCTTGTTTTCCCTTAGCTTTTAGAGCTCCAGGGAAACAGAAAGCTCCCGACCGACCGCCCACAACAATAAAAATATAGGCCCACTAATATATAATTATACGAAATTTCTACGGAATTCCCCACAGTTGTATTTTAGTTTCTTTAAGGTATATTGTATGAATTTATGAAAAGTGAACGTTGACGTTTTATTTCAATTACCATGCATGCATAGAAATTCGTTACATACCCATTACTTACTCATGAAACGTATGTCAGCATATGTAACAGGAGAGTTCTTTGGGTGGGCTTTTCGATTTTCACTTGTCGTTTCGAATACTACCTGTTGATAGTTTAGACCCTTTTTCTGAAAAAAAAAACAACGGAAATATGAGTCAATATAAGGCTGTGAATTCCACTCAACTGTTATGTGTGACAAAGCGACGGCAGATATCAGATTTGCCCTGGTTGATCTTTAAAGACCTGTTCCCTTTAGAGTTACAATCATTCTATTCATTGTCGTATTTTCATCCAAGCTAGAGTACTTGAAGGATGTATTTAACATTCGTTTACCATGGTCTCGCTACATCCAAACCTATAACTGTGGAATGTCCAGCGTATTAAACTTAGTCCTAATAGAAAATTATTAATGTTTTTAAGTACATAATACAACAAAAATTCAGTGGATTCATATGGAATAAAGACCTCTTTTCGACTTCAGCTGTTGTGTGATTTGTTTGATGGTTCGTAACACAGACGTTCTTTTCTGTTGAGTTAGGTTAGACTTTCAATTATTGGTGCATTATTCTCGTACATTCGCAAATACCCGATTTCACTGATACGCAACAGTGCTCAGTAGGCCTACGCAGAGCTGATCATGTGGTAATCAAACGTGGATTATTTCGGTCGAACAGGAATTGGGTGAATTGAAAAAAAAAACCCTATATAATTTGTATGCTCTTTCGGTTACACATTATTGTAGAAAACAGATTAATGAGATAGATGTAGAGTATTGATTGGCCAGATGTATGGAAATCCGAAAGCCCTAAATGCTAGAAACACATCAATCCATATTAAATTAATCAGGCAATACCTATACCAACTTGAAGCTTTTTATGCTTGGCAGTTTCTAAGCGATTTTGATAAAAAGTAGAAACAGCTACAGCGTAAGTCACATTCGTCCACAGCGATAATCTCATCAGCAGAGAAACCTATTTACAACTTCAAATCTCTACGCTTTGCGGCATCATCCTGTTGTCAATGACAACCCCCTTACCTTAGGAACTGGAACTGGGTTATCTTTGACGACGATATCAGCGTCCTTTTCTGAAATAATCAGGGCGACAATATCATAAGAACATTTCAGAGCGAAAGTTATATTAAATGCTCCATACATTGCGTGCCAAGTCCTCTGGCTAAGGGCAGTTTGTTTGAAGAGTAGCAATGCTTATTATTCTTATTATCTTATTATTATTATCACATCTTATTATTGTGCTACCATAAATTATTGTTGTATACACCGCCATCATATAAAGGAAATTCCCTTAAGCACGGTGTGAAAAATGAATGAATGAATGAATCAATCAATCAATCAATCAAAAATCCCTTCGTGCTATAATCAAAATACGCAGGAGTATATCGTTATTTTGAGGAATTATCTTTAATTCAATTTCTACACACAGTTTGATTAATAGATTTGTATTTCATCCTAAATTGCTTTATATAATAAAAACGACATATTTAATTAGTAAACGTTTGTACAATTTATGTCTGATTCATATTTTTAGGAAGACATACAAATAAGGCCAGTTCACATGGGACTGTAACGAAAAACATTATTAAATATTGCTTTTCTTGATTAATATACATGTACATCATGAACATGAAAGTAGACTTTTTGGAAAGTAAATTTTTTTGCTTTAGAAATATTTGATCTCCTTTTAATATTAACTTCGTCTGATATAGTAATCTTACAAGATATATAATTTACCTATAATTTAAGCCTATATGTACACATGATACATTTGTCTGCCTAAAATATTTAGTTTTTAGTTTTCAGGTGATGTTTTCCGAATATGGTTATATAATAATCGTATACATGTATATATATGTGAGCAACAACGTCCGTCCAAATCGAAATAATGTCCCGTGTACTTTCTTGCCGCATTGATTTAAATCTAGCATATCCCATTCTTAACGAGTGACTCGGGTTATCTTTGGCCGAGTATTTGACTCACAGTTGAGATTAAGTGTGGAAGCTGCCCATATGTATGCAACTGTATACCTCTTTGTCTAGGGATTGTTTTTAACCACTGATAGAGAAACAAAGTTTGTATTGGATGTTCAATTTTTTTTATATTTATCTCCCGCTAGTTGCTTTCGGATTGAATCACTACTACTGCGTGTTATTATCTCAGTGAAATCTGGAATCACTTGGCCCATCTTGGGGCGTTAACAGTACTACAACAACAACAACAACAAAATTTGTTGATAGTGGCGCTAGTCATCTACTCGACGTTTTCTGTCGACAGCTACCGTTTGGGCATAGTGATGTAGAAAACGGAGTTCAATGAAGTCTGATGCTTTAATGTTCATGAAAGGTCACTGCCTCGAGTGTCCTATAAAAGGTCTCACTACATGACAAATTTGCATGTCATTACCAAGATGATCATTCTAGACCAATATGACACAGTTTGGTGTAAGGTTTTGTCAGATAATGCTGGAGAGCTGTTTTAATTTGGTTTTAATCAGGGAAAGTTACGTTTTAAAGAAAATTCAAATTGAGATTACTTCAGCTAACAACTCCAACTTCCATTAAACCGCGTGCACCCCACTAAAGTAGAGATATACAAAGTATATCATTGTGGAGAAAACAAAGCATTTTAAACACTTTCAAACACACATCATTCTTCTTACAATATAATAAGCGTTCTACGAATGCACAATGTTAACTTTTCTGGCATAGAAAACCAGTATTATATTGGATGTATCATTGTTTTATACAATTGACAAGAATCTGTATATTTATTGAATTGTACATATGTTTTTAATTTACATACGCGTGTATAGCGGATCTATGGCCTCGAACTATTGTTGTATAAATTAATTGAACACAATGTTAAATGAAATGGAAAGACAAGAACATCTTCAATACCTTGATTAGACTTCTGTGCAGGAGACTTCTTCTCTACAGTCGCATAGCCTGTGAAATATACAGAAATCATGTTGGCAATATCTTTGAATGCATTGAAGAATAATCAAGCTACCACTGACTGTCAGAAAATGCCAATCAGTTAGTCAGGACATAGGCGGAACTGTTAGCCACCATTGTAACTACTCACCCCCTTCTTTCATTACTAAACAACAAATGTTTCGAAACCAATGAACCAATATTGGATTTTTTTACACAA
>JAQQZZ010146061.1:0-12845 GCA_030265115.1 Mopalia vespertina | reverse complement strand
CTGAACTGGAATCGGTTCAAACTAAGAAAGTGTTATCCCAAAATAACGAAAATACTGTTAATCTTCACTTTCTAAAAAGACACAAAAAATATTTATATCGTCTTCTGTCTCGCCATTTCCCCGTGAACACGTCCTTAACCTCCACTCTGATGGGAATTGTGTTAACTGTTTGGTTCCAGACACAATATAGCACTTTCTCTTGTTTGTAACACTTACGTTACACTTCGTTAAAATATGTAAACTTGTTTACGTCACGTGGATGTGACTTAGTTCACACAGGGAAATCTGTTAAATCCAGATAAGAATGAAAGCAAAATTTATGCTGCAATTGCAAAATATATTTTGCAGACCCCAAAAAAACGATAATTTCTTGATGTAAATAAGTTTACGTATTACCATTAACATAAAGCTATGGCGCGAATAGCCCAATGAGGCTGCATGCGCCAACGAAACCAAACAACCAACCAACCAACTATTAATTTTGTTATTGAGGAGACGCCGCGCAGTTTAAGGAAAAATTCACTTGAATACTGGTACTGACCGTAACGTCTCGTAACATTATTGTTGTTTCTTATTATTAAATAGCTCTACTGCAATCAAATATTCATAGAAAAATCGAATTTATTACAATATATTTTGACGGGCAGTGGAAAAAATAATTAAACAAATATATACTGAATAAGAGTAAAGTTACCAAGGTTACGTTTATTTTAAGTAAAACCCCATGTAGAGCGATGGGTTAGGGCCTAAATATTCGTATTTTGGCGCTTATAAACTTTATATTTAACGTCGCACCAATAGAGTTTTCCAGAGTACGTTACCTGTCTGGTCCAATTTAGCCCCGTTCTCCTCCATTGCACTTTGTCGTTCATCTTTATTCTTAAATTCCGTCGAACGTACGTCATACAAGCACTGGTAATAACGGCCATAAATCTACCAATTTGTCTTCCAGTACAATGTCTCTTATCAAATGGTTCGAGGTCGCCATCTTGGAATCATGTGACATGTAGGGACGCGTTGATTGGTCAGAGATTTCAACTTCAACACCTAAACAGTCCACAATACATTTACTTACATCACCTACATTTAGTGGCTAGCAACATCAGTGAAAAACAAGGAATTGTACAAGATAAGGCATTTTTTAACAACTTGATAAGGTTACACTTCGTTAAAATATAACTTGATAAGGTGTCAAATTTCTCTGTGACTTATTCATTTTTTCCCCTTTAATTTACATATATATGAAAAAAAAACATATTCTTTACTATGTATCAGGGTTCAAAATTGACCAGGCCCGCGGTCGTGGCTTATAGTGGATAGTGCGTGCGCATACTAGTTCTTCTTCGATGTACCTTTCACGGGATCGAGTATATGAGTGAGTCACATGATGTGGTTCCGGCAATCACGGGGGTAGTTTTTACGAGGTTTCCTACCAGTTTTCCGCCGTTATTAGTCAAAGAACAGTGTGAAGTGAACATCCGTCGTCATATAAGTGAAATACCCTTGAGTACGACATTAAACCCTAATAACAAAAACAAAGAAAATCAAAATATACCCGATTAAATAAAGTTCATTTTATCTTATCTACACAGCTGAGATTAAAACCGTCGACTATTGACCATATTTAAATATGTCAAGAAGTTACAGATTGATCTATAAACTTCCCTAGACATGTAGAGCTTTATTTGACAAGTGATGCGGCTGTTGTTGATTAAGAAGAAGCCTGAAGACCATTAGGCACTTGATCCGTACATGTGGTTAAATTAACATTCAACCATAGCGATATTGACCCATACATATGTAATGGACCTTTAGACTTCCAAAGATGTAATAGCCCGTATATAAAGACGCACAAAATTACTTTGCTTATTCAGTGACACTCCCTGAAAAGTCGTACATTTCCTGATAGAATAGTCATTTTGACTATGTACCGTCATTAAACCGGCCGTCAAGTCCATGTGTGGTTTCACTCAATTATCGTCCACCGACCTGCTGCCCTGGTGTTATACAGTTATCTCTGCTAATTTATACTAGCTTCACTAAATACGTTTCATGAAAGAGAGTGACGTACAGAATGTAGAATATAACATCATATTAAATTCCTTGTCTACATACTGCCAAGTAATGTATGCATGGTAAACATGTGTCACAAAAATGTAATTTATTTACAACAATAACTGCCCATTTTCGTTGTGGCAATGTTAGTGTACATTTCTGGTTTCAACATTTAAATCCAAATCGTGTGACGGCTTACCGGCAATTGATTACCTTGGATCAACAACTTTATGTTTAGTATATAGACTTTAAATATGTTGATGGTAGTTGAAGAATCACGCTATTTTTAGTAGGTTAAACTGATACAACATTGTTCTGGATTTTACGACAGAATTCGAATATTTACTTATACACGATAGGATACATTTGTGTTATTATTCAGTCCACAGGTATTTACCCACTCCTTCAAACGGTAGCAAGAGGGGCTAAGATATTGTCAACGTGCTTTAAGCTGAAAATTGTCACCAATCGCAAATTAGTGACAGTACAAGACCTGTCTAGACATACTAATTCAGTAAGACTTTGGTCAAATCGATTGGAGCAAATATATGGATATAATCAAGTATTCTTGTGTTCGAAGTAAATGTCAAGCTCACTCAACTTGTAGACATTAATTAGGTTGACATTTTGCAAATAGTGCATGTTTCAGAATAAAATATTATGATTTGTCCGATCTAGACAATTGAAGGTCAACCAAGGTGAAACAAGAGACATTTGCTATAACAATTCCTTAAATTTGCTCATTTAAGCATTGTTCCATTATCCTAAAGTAGAAGAACTGTCAGTTGTTGTGATTTCACCTCCTAATGGGGCCAAACGGTTTCCTCTCGTTCTATCATAATCCCATCAATTTCAGCTCCCATTGAGCCTCTGGATACAGCTCCCAAATCCTCAATAAACATTCGTGATTTCTTTTTGTTAATAAACCTTGCCTTTGTGATTGGCTAATCACCTGGTGCTCATCAGTATAAGTAATAATCGTGATAAACGTATAGATATATTTTTGTTATAGATAGACAATTCTGCTTTCCCCCACCCGAGTTCGAACTCGGTTCTCTGTATAGGTCTGGCTAGGTCTTGGATGTAGATCTCTCATCTCTGACCTCTGTTTATAAAAAAATAATCAACTCAGGGGCTGTGTTTAGGAAATCGGTCTGCTGTATCTTTTACATCAGTTGCTCACTACCAAGACCGATAAATAAGCGATAAACACCAGTCTCGTATGCGCACACACAATAGGCCTACATAGCTTACACTTTAGAGTTATCAAGCAATCAGTTGATGTGAAACGGATCGTAAGCATCGATTTCTGCAGCTTAGTGTCTTGCAATGTTTTGCTATTTCTTTCACACATGAATTCATTGTATGACCACTAGTACTTCCCATTGCCGGATAGTATATGTTAAACAGCAGTGGAGTAGCAAAGTTTAACTCTGACTCCTTTACGCGGTCGTTTGAAATCCAGGCCAACTATCAAATTTAATCACAATTGAATCGCTAAGAGAACGGAATATTGACATAGACTAAGGTTTAAATATATACATAGTCAGTGGTGTAAAATGTTTATAAAAACGGATTTTCTTGTTGCAAACTGGTTCCTTTAATATGTATATTCGGCATTTATCTTCTTTAAATAAGTCTGCTGCTTCTTAGTATCTGACTATTAAATAGAACTGACGAATTAACAACTTTCAATAACTTTCTCCCTTTAGTCCAAATTAAGTACACAAACTTGATGCTATCAAATGTTTTTATTTGTTTGTGAGTATCTTTGTTTGTCTTACTATTTTCCAATGAAGTGAAACCAACTGTTGACTGGTGTTTTTAAAACTGAGAAGTCAAAATAATCTTACCCTATATTTGGCGTTATATGACCACGGAATAATGTCCATAGTTGGACACTCGTGGCCCGAACTTGGGCAGCTTGACATCACTCTTTAATGTATATATTTTATCGGTGTTTTTTTCCTTTCTCAGTATTATGAAGATCCGCTCCAACAGTCAAAGACACATTAGTGCAGTTCTTGATATTGACCTTTTACAATGTAGATACTTTTGTTAAATTTAGAATATAATGTGGACAAATTACAAACATTGTTATTTTAAATCCAGTCAGTACTATTCAGTATTATTCTTGCCACTGTTCATTTCATTAGCATTGTTTGCTGTGTATCAGACGTGTGTTCATTTATTCATAAAATTGGTTTCTTAAAAAGAATAAACATAGCCATAGGAACCTGGGTGCCATATCATTACCAAATAATTGTCGTGCTCAATTGAAGTCATTTTAATAGTACATGTTTTTGCTCCAACAAAAAAAAAAACAACCGGTAAACGAAATTACTAATAATGCTCACTCTTGCAACAGAATTGGCAATAGCATCGCCGGCTATTGCAGCTTCAACAACAGAAACCCAGCGGATGCTATCATTCGTGTTGCAACAAAAATCTATTTGAACCAGTTGGCAGAAACGTTTAAAACAAAAAACATTTGTACACAGTTTAAGTGAAATTTACGGTTACGCTGAATGTTTAAGTTTCGACAGATTACAGGAAAGTAAGACCACTTCTACAAAATGCAACCTGCAATATATTCTGATAAATAGGCTGAGCCATCACAATAATGAAAATGTGTAGACAGACATGGACAGTCACCTCCCCAGGTGGGCAAAGCCCAGAACACCACCACATGTCGCCATCACATGGAAGACCATCATAGGTGAGCTTCGTGTAAAATAACGGCACGGCCGAGCATCCCGAAGAGCATTGCCAGGTGAGCATACCAGAGAATACTGCTACGTGTGAGCAAAGCACCGAACACCGCATCAGAAAACAGAATACTGCTATGTGCGAGCATTGCGCAGAGCATCACAACAGACGAGCACCAGACTGAACACCTTAACATGTTATAACCTCGAAAAGAATACCACTGCGGGAGAGGATTGCACAGATCACCACAGCAGGCGAGCATCAGACAAAATATCTCACAAGGTGAACATCTCGCAGAATACCGCTACGGGAGAGGATTGCACAGGACATCACAACGGGCGAGCATCGCGCAGAGCCCCTCAACAGATGAACGCACAAATTAATACGTTTGCCAAGTCACGTGAGTCACCGCTGTGAACTTTATTTGGAAGTGTATGTTTGTATATAACTCGTCATGTAAAAAAAACTTCTCATTCACGAGGAAACAGCTATGCACTACATCTACATCATGGCCAGGTCAAACACCACGCAGTCCTCCACTTCATAATTACATAACTTGCGATTTGAAGATTTTATGTAATTAGGTCCGATTGATGAATGGAATATTCAAGATGAGGTTGAATTAATCTGTTCTGGAATCGACCTAGACGCTCAATGATCGAGTTCATCTGATGAACAGGCTGGGTTTTGACATGTCTATCGGTTATCCGCATATTTATTGAAGAATATTTCCTAAATTTGACTAGCCTGTGAGATTTGCTGCCAAAAGATTTCCGACATGATGGAGTCGATAGAGGCTGTAAACCTGTCTCCATTCGCTTATCTGGATGTCGTAGTTAAGAGCATCTTAATACGAAGCCATGTAGACAAAATTCTTTGAAAAAGCTCAAAAAGACAACAGTGTGAGTTGGGCGTTGTGAGTCTTGTTTGGCTTCAAGAGCATATGGATACGAAAGTTTTTTACAATTACAAGGCCAAACATGGCGTTGAGCTGGTTGTGTACAGCTATGCCCTACAGCCAAGGTGGAATTTTGTAAATTACACATAGCCATTGGTCTTCCATTTAAAGCAATCAAGCAATTTGAATTGTTTAAATTGAGAACTTGTGGCTAACATTGTCCATATTTATGCAAGGAGGTTTTGCCACACAAAACGAATAGGCTATTATCTTGTGCTCCAGCTCCATCTCAGTATGACGTATGGTACACCTTTTCAGGAACCTGTTCATAGAGCAAATGTAAATCAATCAAACCAGTATCTAATCTATAAATTAAAAGTGTGAATCCATGTTATGAAATGACAACCTAAGTGTTCAAGGCTCAACTCTGAAAACCTGGACGTAACTATCAGCAAGCATGTTTATGAGCCTCTCTTCTGGTGAGTGATTCAAAACTGTCGGATGATCTTCGCGCTGCAATGATCAAAATTGACGTGCGACACGAAATAATCATACAATACCAATGTAAATTTAGTGAGACGTTCAAAGAGATAGCGCAATTCAAATCAGAGCCAATGAAAAGATCATCTTTACCAAATGAACAAATACTCGAAAATCAGTAACTCCACGATACAACCGAGCAAGAATTTAAGACTATCCGGTTTAAACTGGATAATTATGCCACTGTACCGATCAGCCAATGATTTAAGTGTTAATTTGTCGGAAACAGAGATATCTAGGTCTCATTTCACCAAAAGAGAAAAGTTCCTAATTTGTCTTCACTTCGCGTAATGGATCTATAAAGATTTCTTCTCACTCGAATCTAAAACGCGCTTCAATTTAATCTGTGTCTTTGTAAATGAAGACTTTACAAAGATACGCTATACGGATTATTCAGATCAATGCTCAGGCCAAACAAAAGGAAGGTATACTATCAAGTAAAAGGACTACGATGGCAATTTTTGTTTTGTTGAAAATTTCCCGAAGGAGGTACCCGTAAGCAGATATAGCGCTAGGCTAATAATACCCGGATCAAATGATCAGTAATATTTTAAATAAAACACTATCTTGGTTTCCATTGTTTCATTCTTGTTGGACTGCATGTAAACGTGTGTGTGTCATTGCGGGGGACCTCCCGTCTAAATGAAATAGCCAACAAGCGGGTGTCGGCGATGGAATGGAGGATCTAGACCTTTTTAACACTACGATATGTAGGCTACTGTTTGTTCTCAATTGTACTGCCAGATATAATTTATTGATTGATTGATAAATTAGTGTTTTACGCCACATTCAGCGGTATTTCATCTAGGCTGTGATGTAAACATATTTTCAATTTATTTATATATTATATAATGTATTCAAAGATAGTTACAAAATTTGAAAGAAATATAAATTAAATTGAAAGGGTCATACACAAGTGTTAGACGTTTTAAATATGTCTACACATTAAATAATTTATTTTGGATCTAAAAACTGTAAATAGTGTGTCTAATAATATGTCAATTACAATTATTTACATTCATTCAGAAACAAAAAATAAATTTCATTCCGGTCAAGGAATGTGACAATCCTCATTATAATCAGATCAAAATAGCTATCTCTCTTTTGTTTTTCGCATACTGAATGGTGTCGATGCGCTATTAAACAGACATGCTTTTCGTTTTCCAAAACGACTGTGTTCAACCCTGGTTTGTCGATACGAATGTGTGATGAGCAGTCAACTAGCGATTTTCTGCATGAAGTATCACATGACCTTGCTGCTGTCCGCGATATACAGTCCGGAGAATCTCATTCAAGTGTAACACAGTACTTGTTGATTTACAGTGAAGTAGCATGTAGAATTCGATTATTGTCCTAATCTGGTGTTTCAAAAACTTTTCGATAAACTTAACTTGTGTTGGTGCACGTTCTTAAGCACGTGAAGAAAGGTAAAAGACGAAATACATTGTATTTCAGTTGAGAGAAACTAAAGTCAGTGCATTGACAGGTGTGACTAAATGGACTTTCTAAATATTCATCACGTTGTAAATATTCACCAGGTTCCCAGCGGGCACAACTCATGGAAACCACGCGGTTTACTGGTGGTAGACTGGGGAACTGGTGGACCCACCAGAAAACCACATGAATACCACGTGTTTAATATGTGGTGACTGGATCGACCAGAAAACTGCTTGAATACCACGTTGTAAATATATTGTGGTTTAATCCATCATAAAACCATGTGAATGCCACGTGGTAAATATCTTGTGGTTTAATCCACCCGAAAACCAGGTGAATGCCACGTGGTAAATATCCTCTGGTTTAATCCACCATAAAACCATGTGAATACCACGTTACTAATTTTTCGTAAATGGAACTAAGGAAAAAAGGAAATTGTTGTGATTTCCACTTGATGACTACAGCAGTGGCTATTTTTTAAAAATCTTTACATATTGGTTAATTTTCAACGTCAAAGTCATAGCACAACATGAGTTTACATCAGTATTGTTCATTTACCTTGTCTATACTGCGTAACCGCCCTGCTATCAATTAAACCCATCAACAATTTTAAAACCGCTGACTTAAGACACCCATTGTCGATGGTAGTATATAAGACTTGCGTCCTCTTTCTTTAGATATGCGAATAAGCTCCAAGAACACACTGATTTGGCGTCAACCTGTGACGTGTTAAAGACGTGTATATCCCGTGGAAATATCCCGTGTTAAAGACGTGTGGACTTCCTGTGTATATCACGTGCTTAATACTTTAAAAATTTGTATGTATATCACGTGAAAAAGTCACGTGTTAAAGACGTGTACAATTTTCGTGTATATCCCGTGGAAATATCACGTCATATTTATTTGCAAATGCCACGGAATATCCACATGGTTACCACGTGACAAAATCTCGTCTTTTTCACAGTTTTGCCCGCTGGGTTATGACCTCATCCGATCATTCTTTTATCATTATCTGTTGAAAACTTCCAACCATTAGAGCTTTTGGCATCAATTTACGGTGTTTTCAAATTATTTTTTCAGCTGTAAGAGCGGATATAGTGCTAAAAACAAGTTTGTCACGATTCTAGTAATGTTAAGCTTTAGGCAAAAGCACATCAATGTGTTCGTTCTAACTATTTGCATTGATTATATTTTATTTTTTATAGGACATAACTACACCTGTTTTCTATTGTCAACCAATATATTTATTTTTCAGAATGGAAAAAATCTTTATTCTTCAGGACTAATCAGTTTGAAAGCATATGATATATATCATTTAAGGTTCATTGGAAACATTTTTTTCACTTTTTTCCCCTGGAAAAAGACATTTAAAGAGAATCGGTGACCCCCCTACAGCTATATGTGTGTACTCGGACATCTGGAACATAACACCCGACAAGTGCCCTCTGTGGCGTTTATTTTAATAGTCGTTGTGGAATATATTAATATCCGTACCGGTATCTATCCTACCAGAAGTCCATTACCTAATGGACGTCTGATCCTTCTGTATTATCCCACTTATGACACGTCTTCTCCGTGTGGCTGCACGTGGCCATCGGTTTACTCTCGGTGTAATATAGGCCCACTAATCTCTGCATCAATTACCATTGATCTTACAGCTGTGCTTGTGTACTGCGCCAAATATAAAACCTGAAGTGTGCCAGTTAATAACGCGCTTCCTCCCTTTCACTTGCTAATCTGTTTCCAATCTTGATTTCATATCTGTGTAAAGTAAGTAGTATGCTATAAAGCGACCAAGAGCCAGCCGTATAAATTTACACTTACTCGTGTAAATTGACTATATAATGAAACATGTATAATAGTCGCTAAATTACTCATCACAGGTTATGAGCTGCTCACAAATAGTCATTATAATCAATAGGTCTTATGTCGTATCGTGATTTATTCCCACTTTCCTTCACAAGGCGAACTATCGTACACTATACAATATAACACACATTAGATGCGAAAACTTACCGGTATTTTAAAGGCTTGCATTATACAGTCAATAGAGATACGACGTCCAGTCGTACGAAAACTTTAGAAATACGGCCTGTCTCTGAATAAAAAATAACATTTAATCTGTATGGCCTTTTACCTCGCCTAAAATCATTTTGTCATTTTCGTTGAACACTCCCCGAGGGATGGTTCTCAACAGGGAGAGACAAATCGGAAAGTTTAAATCGATCAAAAATTAGTAGGGTATACTGCTAGGAAATGATTGATTTCGACGTGAAAAGGGACGTCAAGTGGTCGTTTTATGGGTCGACTTACCCACATATCTTAACAAAAGAAGTCGGAATGATTTAAATCAAGGTACGGCCATAGAATTGTTATATATTGGAAAATATAGTGCTGAATCATGGTAGCGTTGGCTTAATTCTAAAGGGTAGGAAGACTCAAATAGTGTAGCTAATCACTTGTATGCAATACGATGAGCACACCAGGGACAAAGCATTGACAGTTTATTGACGTTATTCATTAATGAATAAAAAACCAGGGAATTTTAAAGGATTTACCAATCAAGAAGAATCGTATTAACAAATGCTGCCAAGATTATTCAGATATAAGAAAATATCTTTTGAAACTATATGTCTTTTTTTGGGGGGCAAAATTCAAAAGTGCTCAAGCCATGGATGAATTGTAAAATTGATCAGTTATGCTTCTCAACTTGAACAGATAATTTAAAGGCCAACATCAACTATCTGCTTGACGGCGGCACTCGACTGTATCACATACTGCATTAGTGTTTCTCATCTCCCACGATCTGTCACGATCTGTGACGCTCTATCACCATCAATGGTTGTGGGTTGTAGTGTTCACTCTGTAGAAGTTCAAGAAACGATGACGTCCTCGGTCAGTCGTCCTTTATATATATCCGTCAGGGTCCATACGTAGCTCAAATCGTGATCACAGCCAATCCTCATCGTGAAAGACATCGCGACCACAATCGTATCATATCGCAACAGAGCGCATCGATCGAAAGGATCCGAAAGTATCTGCACGTACTCGATTGTCCCAAAACGGGTAATTCTGATAGTGAGGATGATGTGACATGGAGACCTAATCGTGGACTCAATCGGGACAAACCTATCTGAACTTATATAATAGTATCCGAACGAGAGACCAGATCGTGTCACTTGAAATTGAACAAATCGTACCAGAACGTATCACCTCGTATCCGCACCTGACATTTCAGAGAAGTTTCACGATCAGCTACGAATGACCAATCTTCGCGTTAGTAACGGGTCGCACAACAGTGGGAACCTAGCATAACCGAGAACTATAAAGTCGAACATTGTCTTAAAATTAGTTCACTAAGTCATAAATTGTCTTAAATTAGATAACTAAGTCATACATTGTCTTAAATTAGATCACTAAGTCATACATTGTCTTAGTATACATCACTAAGTCGAATGGTAAACTGTGAAGACATATATACGGCAAACATGTATTAGGATATAACCCTACACCAAATGCTACAACTCTAAATAGACCTCTTTAGAAATCCATAACTCTAATATTGACTCCCACCAGCAATGCTGTGTTATCACTCAAGGCCATGTGTTTCGTTACAGGCGTTAGCTCAGACAGACTAACATGAGACACGTACAACCCTAACCAGTCCGAGAGAGACAACATCTGTGACTACGTCTATCGACCTCCAAGGAGAGAACGGCCATCAGTGATTGACTACAGTTTATATACTTTTATACTTATCGATTCCTGTATAAATATATTACATATTGTTGCTACCTGAATGCACTTAAAAATATACTTAACTATCAAAATATTTCGTACTTTTTGAGTGGTGTATGAAATCAATGTTATATTCTCCTTAGTTTTATGGGTGTTTCATGCAGAGTTCTGTATCTCCGATCGTCTATCATATCATGTCGGGAGAGATGTTATTATAGGCTTTAGTCTGTTCATCAATTCTTAACTTCAATAAAATATTGTTTAAACCATAGCATGTAGCTTTATCTAGAGATACAGGGTTTGAGCGCTCATAAGCGTGTAATTTTAAGTTTAACTTCGTGTTTTTGCAGCGGTTATTTTTTTATTTTTTATTTTTTGTCACCGTCGCTTGTAGGTACTTCTATCTTCAGCCTGGCAGACACAAAATTGGTAACTTGTCGAAGCAAAACGTCTGTCAGCATTGACACCCGCTATCAAGCACCCTAATCTATGTAGACCCAATTACCGTCAGTATATAGCATACGCAATACTAAATCTAAGTCGATAACGCCCGCAAATTTATTTTTTTAAATTGGATTTACTGAAGCAGATTCGCGTTGAAAATGTCAATACTACGTTAATAGTCTAACAAAAAATGCGCCTGAAAAAAATTTACACAGATAATTAAATTTATTTATTATATAATACAAATGAAAGAGCAGAAATTTCTTCATGTAAATATCATGAAAATTATATTTAACTGCAGTGAAATAGCACTTTTTGTTATTACTCTCTGAGCTTTGACCCCGCCGGGACTACTTTTTTAAGAGACGTCTGCTTTCTTCAGTTTGACAGAATGACAGACAAGATGGATGACTCAGGAGTGCCTATGATTGCTACAAACATCTCATATGATGTAGACATAGAATTAGACCACAGGAGTTATGGTAATTTTGACACTTTATTGAACAATGTAACGGACAGATTTCTACAGGTCAGTGACAATGAAGTGTTGCAGTTTATTCAACAGCAAGAAATCAGCAACACAAAGAAGCCATGAATGATTTGCAGATATTTCAAAATTTCCTCCATCATTCTGGTGAGCAAACACCTCCCTTTTCATTTCTGCGGATATTTTATCCAAGTTGATTAGCAGATTTCTCATTCCTGTTCGTAAAAAAGATGGAACTGAATATGAGCCGTCTAGTTTGAGGGCCCTCTATTCCTCTATTGATAGACACCTCAAGCAGAACAATTTTCATTTTTCCTTAATTACTGATCAGCAGTTTTCGTTGTGCAGAGAGGCATTGAAATCCAAACAGAGACAGCTGAAATCAGATTGTAAAGGTAACAAACCAAGCGCTGCAGAGGGGTTGACAAATGACGATATCAATTAACTGTTTGAAAATGGCCAGCTTGGTATTGGTTCACTTCATGCTCTTCTAAATACATTATGGCTTTACAACATATTTTATTTTGGAATGAAGGG
>JAQQZZ010146060.1:0-27019 GCA_030265115.1 Mopalia vespertina | reverse complement strand
ACCTAGAAGTTGTTATCCATAACAATGTGTCTGTGTTCTATACCTACCAGCTTCTAAATGCCTCTCAAAGAAGTTATTGCAATTAAGTATTATTACTACTATTGCAAACAATTAAAAATTTAAAATCTGTGACATAATTATTGAACTCTCTTTTTACAGAAAATTTAAAACCAGAAAAAGAAGACAAACGCCATCGACATTTAAAGTTAGTTGAGATGGAGAGCATTAATCTAGCCGACAGAATTGTTCAGGCACGCGATAGAATTCAACATCTCATTCGCAAAACGCCTTTGGAATTTTCTCCGTTTTTGACAGCTTTATCAAAGGATGGACCAAACATTTATCTCAAATTAGGTAGGTGCTTTGTACGCTAATTAATATACCCAGGATTAAAACATATATATTACATATTTATGTGTATAAACATACTACATTTATACCAATGTGTTTATTGTATACGGTTCAAGTAATGTTAAAAACATATATGACAATGTATATAATGGAGATTCGAAGAAAGTAATTTAAAATAATTGTCACAAAATGTTCTGTCGATCAGTTGCTTCACAAATTTATCACAGTATCTGTGAAAATAAATTTCGATAAATAAAAATCGAGATATTATCATTTGTAAGCCTATATTATTTATCGATAAATTGTCTAATTTGTTTTAGATTTACCTTGTAGTTTCGTGCGTTTGCATTCATGATATAGTTCAGTTTTAGTTTGAACTTTAAGTATGAATCCAATTACGGCACGAAATTTCTGTAAGCATCGAAGATTCTTCACAATTAAGTATTTTTTTTTATTTTAGAATCTGAACAAATCACCGGAGCTCTAAAAGCAAGAGGAACTTTTAACAAATTTTGTTGTCTTTTGGAAGAGGATCCCCATATTAAAGAAACCGGAGTTATAACAGCCTCTTGTGGCAATCATGCTTTAGCCAGTGTAAGTTTTAAACCTCAAAAACACGTTTCGACAAGAAAATTTAGAAAAAACTGTTTATACCATGTGGCTAAATTAACTTTCTGTAAAAATAGTTGTCACGAACCATCATAAATTATGGTTGACACTGCAAGTGTGGGATGGAAGACATGGCATGTTTTTATAATCAGTCAGTCCATTTTTATTGCAATACGACTTGGTTAGTCTATTAAAACTTACGAGAAAAAGAAATGATTTGCTTCCACAAATTTATAATTATTTTTAAATGTGAATTAGTCACATGCCCTTTTGCATGCGGGGTCTGGCGAATGTGATTTCAGAACCGGTTTCACAATAAAAATGCCCGACTTTTATTAGGTATAATGGTTTTAGTTCGATCTTTGTTGTATTCTTATTATTTTATTTTTTATTATTATATGTATTTCGACTGTGCAAATACCACTGATGAAAATATAATATCTGTATTTATCTTTATCAGACATTCGCCATGAAGAAATTTGGAATTCCAGTCGAAGTTTACACCCCGACAACATTAAGCCAGGGAAAGAAAGAAACCCTAATGGCTTACAAGGCGAATATAGTGTCACATGGTAGCGACTGTGTGGATACGGAAACGAAAGCAAGAGAGACAGCGAAGGTAACAATAATTGTATAGCAGCATTTAAAAAACAAACGAGAGATTTGGGATACTCTTTTATCTTAAGCGAATTAATAAACCTTGGAAAAATAATTTAAAGAAGGACAAAAAAAAAACGTCGACTTTCTAAGCGCCTTCCTAAAATTATTTGCAGTTCGGTTACAGATACCAATTTTGAAAAAAAATTGATGTTTGGGGAAGATGGTGGAAAATGTCGTACTTTCTATCTCTTTATACAGCAAGCAGTATTCTAACTCAATCAGTGGGAAGTTAAATTCAAATAATATAAATCATGGTTTCGACTTACTGTGGTCAAAGACGATTACAACGTTACAGATTGTATTTTATTTTTTTCTGCAGGAGAGAGGCGTGCCATTTATTTCCCCGTATAATGATTTGGATATTGTTTGTGGCCATGGGACAATTGGGTAAGTGGTTAACCGTTGTATTGGAAAACTATACCAGTTTAGTAAATTATAATTCTCAACATTAACTTCGTCTCATATTTTTTTTATATACGGTATTTATTAAAAGACATTTAGCTTTTTTGTTTCTTTGATTAGGGGTTTACTGATAAACTTAATGTATGCCACTCATTGTCTTCGGCCATCCTGCACGTTTACCCCATTTCATTTCGCTGAGCCGTTATTCAACGTTTTGCTTTAAGCTCATTTCCAAACTTTGCCTTTGAGAAAACTACAAACCTTTTGTTTTTAGCATACTTGCTATTTGGGCCTACTGCTAAAAATATGTATTGAGTGTAATTTTAATTGTTTTTCTCTAAGCTAACTCATAAGCTTTTAGTTTGAACATAATTTAGCCTATTATTATAACGTTTTGTCATGAGCCTAAACCTATAATGTTTTGCTTTGAGCGATCTCCTAAAACTTTGCTCTGAAATAACTACTAACGTTTAGTTTTGAGCCTATACTCCTATAGTGTTTGCCTCTGAGTTTACTCTTGAAGTTTTGCATTGAGCTTACTCCTATAACGTTTGTCTTTGAGCTTACTCCTAATGTTTTCCTTGAGCTTACTCCTATAACGTTTTGCTTTGAGCTTACTTCTAATGTTTTCCTTTGAGCCTACTCCTATAACGTTTTGCTTTGAGTTTACTCCTAATGTTTTCCTTGATCCTACTCCTATAACGTTTTGCTTTGAGCTTACTCCTAATGTTTATCTTTGAGCTTGCTCTATAACGTTAAGTCATCTCCTAAACTTTTGCCTGGAAGTCAATGATAACGTTTTATACTAAAGTGAGCTAAATATAGCTCACGTATGAATAAACCCAGAAGTTGAAAATCCACAATGTCTTACTTATTATGTTTGAGCTAAATATAGTTTCTCCCTTCTATTCGGTGCTGGGTTTGAATTCAAACGAAAGATAAGTAACGGTAATTGGATATTTAACCATTGCAACCGCAATCTACAATATGTTTTCCTGCATTTATGGTTTATTTTTGTCACATTCCAGGCTAGAAATTTATGAGGAATTACCGGATGTCGATGCCGTTTTCTTATCTGTTGGGGGAGGCGGTTCAATTAGTGGCACAGGTGCATTTTTGAAAGCCAAAAATCCTGATATTAAGGTAAACGAAATAACTATGTCCAGCTTTATAATGTCAATGTTTAGTTTTTAGAATGTTTATTACTAGTACTAATTACTAGACTATTAATAAATAATTATTAAAATATTAATGTTTAGTTTTTAACAAACTTTTAATATATAATTATTAAAATATTAATATAATTATTAAAACATTAATATATAATTATTAAAATATTAATGTTTAGTTTTTAACAAACTTTTAATATATAATTATTAAAATATTAATATAATTATAAAAACATTAATATATAATTATTAAAATATTAATGTTTAGTTTTAACAAAATTTCAATATATAATTATTAATATAATTATTAAAACATTAATATATAATTATTAAAATATTAACGTTTAGTTTTTAACAAAATTTTAATATATAATTATTAAAATAGTAATTTAATTATTAAAACATTAATATATAATTATTAAAATATTTATGTCTAGTAATCAAATGTTTTTATTTATTTATTAAAATGTTAATGTCTGGCTTTTAAAATAGTTATTTATAGTGGTTAAAATGTTAACGTATAATGTGTATTACACATTATACTGAGTGTAAATTGTGGACTACTAGTCCATAAAACAATGTATTTCTATAAATATTACGATCGATAAATATTCAAAATGTATGTCAAATTAATAATACATTATAAGTACAAGACGCAGTTTTGATCCGACCTACTGGACCAAGAAATTTAAACGTAACATTCAATGTGAATCTTTATTTTTCAGGTATATGGTTGTCAACCGGAGTTGACTAAAACTATGTACGAGAGCATCAGAGCCGGGAAAGTTGTGTTTGAAGAATCAGGGGAGACTTTGTCTGACGGCACCGCGGGTGGAATTGAGGACGATACGGTATGAGCTTGAACACATATGAAAAATTTACTATAACTAATTTGGGAAACAATTTATATGTGGTAACGTAATTTAATACGTGATATAGTTATTGACTAACAATGCACGTAGAGCTCATACCTTGTATTGGCTATCTTCCCGATTGCGTGAACGAATCCACGAATCAAAGCCAGAATTTGCCAATTTTTAGGGCCTATAGGATTTAATTCAAAGAAATTAAAATAAATTTTGCAAGCCTCGTGCGAGATGGCCGCTCGGGTATCACAAGGGTTTGTTTGATTGAAGTTTAAAGCCATACTTGAGGTTATTTCACTCCTATGACGGCGTGCCAGTACAATGGGTGAATTAAGGAAACCACCCTCGACACCATTGGCAACAAACAATGACATGGGACAAATACAGGACATTCACAGGACGTAATCCAAACAGATCGGTGACATGTTGCTTCTTAGCTCCATGCAAGAATACAATTAAGGGCAACAGGAAGCTCCCGCCGAACCCACCGCAAGATCTAGGGTAGTTTAAGTTCCATATAGCAAACCTTAGCCTGGTGTCCACCTTATACAACCGCAAAGTGATAACGGCGTATCAGCAAAACGTCCTTGTGTATTTTTGGCGTTTAATATCAATCCAATTAATAAACAAGAAAAATGATCGTAACATTGACTATGCATGTTCTCTTCACCAGGTAACATTTGAGTTGTGTCAGAAGTACGTTGACGATTGGATTCTAGTGACAGAAGAAGACATCGCCAAGGCTCTTTATTTTGTCCTCGATAAACATCATAAGGTTGGTGGGAGTACTTTGTTTTCTGTTGTATAATTTTATCTGCGCCAAAGACAGACAGCACAGTTTAAAACACTTAATACAGAAAAAGTTTTTACATTAAACAAATTAAAGAAAATTATTTACAGGCAGTAGATTTAGTTTCTTTGTATGACGACTTATTGTTTTACAAATTTGTATTTAAAAGTTGTATTATTAGTTATTGATGTCATCCTTAAAGACGACTGTTCCGAAGTACCTTTAGCTCAACTTTTTTTAATGCAACTTAAACAAAATGTGGTTGTTAACTAACAAGTTATATCCCAGCTTCGTTTAGAGTACATCATTTTTCAAGAATTATATTTTCGTCTCAAACTATGGTTAAATAACTTTTTTGTTTTCGTTATTTACAGATCATAGAAGGAGCAGCGGGAGTGGCTGTTGCAGCCTACATGAGCAATTTCGAGCGGTTTAAGGACTTCAAGAACGTCGCCATTGTTATATGTGGAGGAAATATTAGTACTTCAAAATTAGTACAAGTCATCAAACGATTTAATTAACGCAAATTTATAACCTCGTTTCTTTGTATTTTTAAACTAAACCCTATTTAAAATCAAATTGTACAGTAAATATTATGTAAGTACGAAATGCTTAAAAAATAAAATATATTTACCCATTCCCAGATTTGCTCTCGGATATTTTAATTTATGTATTGAATAACATATATGAGCTGTCTAGGATGAAAATAGTATGGGCGGGCCAGAACAGAAACCATGCAGGAGGGCGGTTAATTGATGGATATAGGCCTACTTGTGATGGTAAAATATCTCACTTGGAATTCCAGACTTAAGTCCTCGAATGTACTGCGTACATCATCTCGGACGTCAAGCGATGGTCGCCATTATATGACATGCGTTTTCTCCAGTCACCTGATAAACATATAGTCATCGTTCACGGTGTATAGCGTTCACACATTTTATCTGCTCTGTGTTCAGAACATAATGTAGTAGTAGACCGCACAATTTACGCCGTTTCAGCGGATATCACTACATTTAGAGATTCAAAATGGTAGTAGGTTTATGACCGAGCGGGCTGTACGTAAGGCATGGAGGTAAGCCCGCTTCCGGTTTTAATCAAATGGGCCTTATCCTGACTTAAACCATCTCGTTTTCTTCCTTGAACACTTTTTGGTTAGACCGACACATAAAATGATCACTCGACGTCCATTTTCATGTCAGCAGTACCATACTCACTTAAAATGTCTTCCGCGGTAATTAGGTCATGCGGATTCACCGTTATTTTGTATTCAGAGGCGGATCTTATTTCTAGAGTTTTGGTACAGCTGCACCTCGTATCTCTATATACTATAATTATATATAGTCTATATAAGATACGTATCCGCATCTAGCTCTGCCCGGGACAAGAAATGAGTGTTAAGCTTCCACCGGAAGTGCATGGGTCATTTGTATAATGGATACGTTTTTGTTGTTGTTGTATACATGTTGTACTGTTTGTGGTAAAGTGAGTTGGGGAGGAGAATCGTCAGACAATTCCATCTGAAGTCCATTAGTTGGAGGAAAACAAGAAACGAAATAGGAATTTATCTTTCCGTAACACTCAGAGAGAATGATTTGAACTTAGAAGTTTGGTTTTAGAAAGGCGAGAAACACCACCGCCAAATAGGCATTTTAAAAGTTACATGTAGGCTATCTCTAAAACATAGTATTTTAATTCCTTGCGTGCTTTGGTCCAATCGAGGTCTACACGACTCATGTTGGTCCGAATAACCATGGCTTTTCTTTATTGGAATGGACTCGCCTTTTCTCACAGTTTTTGGTCATATTTTAGTCAGCAAATTGGGAAGTGGAAAATCGGTGATTATATATAAATGTAATACCATTGAGTAAATCTCAATCCGGCTAACACAGAATTCGTATTGTTTATGTAAGCTAGATGGATATCAGGTACACTCTCAGAACAATGGCTCTAATGGAACCCTTTGTGGTTCTTCAGTCATAGCTCTGGTGGAACTCTTTCTCCCTTTCTTCTCATATCAATGAACTGGTTTGTCGTAATGGTTCCATATAGAACCATCCTCTTTCCTAAAGAACCCTCAAAGAATCATTATTTCTAAGAGTGTATGAAAACAGTTAATGCTATTAATTCAGCCTGTATATAGTGAAATACAGTCATAAAGACGAAGAGGGGTCTTAAAGACCACGCTCTTCATTGGGCTTACATTGATCGTATGAGGGAAATGAGCTCAAGTGCGGGGTCACAAGAGGTGGCTCCGGCGATCGCGGGTGACCTTTTTACGAGGTTTCATCTCGGTTTTTCTCACGAGAAGCCAAAGGAAACACTCCTACTACATCAACAAAAATGTCTCCTTGATACAAGCGAGCGTATTACACGGTCCACCGCTAGCCAAATATAAAATCTATATGTGCATTATAATCATGACTTGAGTTAGAATCACGGTGAAGGCAAGCAAACTTGTCTTTCTCGACAACAAAAATATATATTTACAGGAACCAGATTATCAGAATAACCCGAACAATAAAACTCATTTGTGGGTTATTTCTCGATTCAAAAACACTAATTTAGTGACCCTGCGTCATTGTTTCGCCTGGAGAAAGATTCGCAACCTTAACTTGGGTGTAAATGCGGTGTCGTTCTGCTGTAAACCTTTGTAGCTCAGCCACTTATAAGGCTGGTCCTGCTAACCAGAAACACGATCGAGTTCGAATCCTGGTGGACGCAAGCAACATATTACTTTCTCTACAATAAAAATATAATGACATGCATCTTTAACACATGTTCTTTTTTTTTTATTTAATTGGTTATATCAATTAAATGTATAAAGTATCCCAAAATAACAAAATACAACATAAAGTATTGTTTATAAGCTATTGTGGTTGTAGGCCACTGTCTATAGGCAATTCTTGTGAGGGTCAGTAGGCTAGATAATAATTGTCTAAATGGGTAGCTTAAAGTCGTATACTGCATGGAGGGGTAGGTCTACGTAAAACCACAATATTAACAACATTTTCGAGTGAAGAGTATACTAAGACTATATAGTTTCTGTTCCTGTATTTTAACATCTGGCTGCCACCATTTTTTATCGTTTTGTAAAGTCAACTAAATATGGTGGCACCGTTGAAGTGAATCTCCAACAGTTGTGTCCCTTTTTTCATCAGTGTAATCAGTACCCACCTCCTTATAAAAGCGATGTTTAGGAAATTGAATAACAGGTTGGTAAGTTCCTAATCAAATTAACACGCTCTTGTGCCCAGACGTTAAGTCCGCACGACTGGTGTTTGGCTGGTCAAGTATTGTTTGGTTTATGCGTTTTAAGGATACAATGAACCATTTTTTGGGCCAAAATGTGTGTGTGAGGTTGTTTTTGTTTATTTCTTTCTCCTACATGACTGTGGGGTTTCTGTTGACTAGGCGAAGCTCCTGTTCTTATACACATGACTAGTGTTTGCATGTTTTTCCTATGATAATGTTCTTCAACATCAAAATTCTCTCTATTTATAAAATATGTGTAAACAATCGTGACAAAATAATATGTAATATTTTGATAAAAACACCATGTCCACGCGTGATGAACATAAAAACACACAAATAAGAGAAATATCACAAAAGCCACTAACGAGACTTATCTATTTTCTTCAAAGTCACGTTAGTGGACATTTTTAGCAGATATTTATTATATGTCTGCACCACACATGACAGATGATACATTTTTACGTGTTTTTTTGTTTTGCCTTATTTCTAAAAGTACATGATATAACCAGGTTTCTGGAAAAAGCTATTGTTCAAGCATAATATAAGAATGACAACCGTCGGTAATTTTCCGTACTATATACAGATATTAAAACACTTTGTTTACAAATTTGCCTCTCTGGGAATTCAATCTAGTTTTTTGATTATGTGGAGGTATATAGATTGATGAAAATAATTACATATATGTCCATATTTTGTTTATGCTTCAGCGTTGAGACGGTTAAATTAATTGCGGTTTGAGATGTAGCTTATAGCCTTTGGTTTACATTATTATATGATGTATTTCATATACATAATTTCACAGTATTTTCTTCCTAATCTATACAAAGTATATATGTATATAATTACACAAAGTATATATGTATAGTCAATATAGTTGCAATTTTGTTAAACTTCCTTGATACTGTGGTGAATTGGTAAAAATACAACGACAAATCCAAGTTATACAGCAATTTTAATGAAATCAGTTAAAACTAATATGTCGGTCACTTAAGGCGATATACATAATTATCATAACTATAGAGCAATATTTCTTGCAAGGTATTTGACATGATTTAACTATTTATATTGTGTATGACTTCCAGGGTGGTAGATGGTACGCGAACTTCATTAACCCCATAAAGCCAGGGGGCACGTGGTAGGCGTATATTGTATCTCATAATACATACATAGGTGTCTTCCCCGTGACCCCGGGCTACACAATGCATTCAGATGTCTGAATCGTTGACATATTATTAATTGTTTTGTACCTGAGTTACGACGTAGGCCTATGTACAAAAACGCTTCATTGCATATTTTCCTCATTGTTACGGCTATACGACAAGGCATGTCATCTAGAGCCGTCAAGAAATGCAGTTTTATCTGTTGCTGACATATGGCATTGAGAGACAATGTGTCATTCTAATAACCAAGATACCATGTCATTCATGATTACACAGAAAGAATTAAAGTTATGCAGTCTTCATCCACATAGTATATGCTACTTATATATTCAAATTCTAATAAATAATAGTTTGACCAGTACGAACAGTTGTGCTAGTTACCAGTCTTTTTCATCATTTCACAGGTGTGTTTCGCCATCTAAAGGCCTTCAAAATAAATCGGAGGCCGGAGACAAGTCCTTAATAAATTTAACAAAGCAAGAGAAATGTGCACCTAATACAAGCGAGTCGTCCTCTCAACCAAACCATTAGATAGATTCATTGATGCTCTCGGAGCAAAAGGGCAACATGAAACCGATCTTGTGGTTGTCTTGTTTTTGTCCTGTCTTTGTTTGTGGCCTGTGTTGTCGAGGGTGGTTGCCTTTACCCATTGGGCTGGCACGCCGTCCTATAAATGAAAACAACATTCAGTACGGCGTTAAACTAAAATCATAACAAAACAAACAAGATAAATAGATTCCAGTTGCTGTTCGGGAAAGACTTCGAGAATCATTCTATCCGTATCATCAATAAAAAGACATAGGTTCGAATTCAACTTGACGCATGTCAGTGTTTATTTTTGTGCTATAATGAAATACATTTCAACGTTAATTTCAACTGTTTTATTGATAAGGTTAATCGTTAAAGGCAATTATAAAACCATTATCAAATGGCTGTTTAAGGGATTAATTTATGTAAGCGAATTGGATACAAATTCTAATGAGAGTTTGCCCCACTCAAACATAAACATCGGTAAACATGTATGTGTTTGGGTACGTATTCATATAGAACTGGTTTCAATTGTGCACCGATTACTCTCCCCTGCTTGACCTGCGCACCCATTGTACCGAGACACTTATCTATAAGAATGGCATATGTCACTTTGCTCGAGAAAAAACAGCCGGCTGATTGATTGCTAATCATGTCCCTCTAGGCCAAAAGTGTGATCAATAAAGATTTGATCAAAGAATGTTTCAGGTTCTGTTAACTTTTGCACGCCTGATTGAATTCTTGGATTTATTTATTCATATATTGCATCTATTAAGTTATGCACGTGCATGACTTAGGTTTTTTTGTGTTCCTCTCACTTCCTGCAGAATTTTCTGTCTTTAGTTTAAAATAATATGTAATATACTCAGTCAGCTTTTAATATCTTTTATATTGAGCTTCAACGCGTTTTGTATGAGTTAATTCAAGTTTACATTTTCAGGAATGGTCGGATGAGCTTTTGTGAAATCAGGCACGGCTGTACAAACGACCAAGGATTCTGTTCGGAATTAAACACGTGCAAACTTCTTGAAATAATAATGTCCAAGGAATTGTGGATTTTGTTAAAGATACACGCAAGTCGAAATCGCTTATACTATATCTGATGACTCTTCCCGGTCGAGTTCACCTGGGACCTAACATGTTAGGTCCCAGAGTTCACATAATGCTATTTTGATTCGGTGAATACAGACAAGTTTCGAAATCAGAATTTTGTAGTTTATTGTGTGCTCATTCTAGACAAATAGAGACAAGGTTTTCCTTATGTGATATTTTTTATCATTCGCGTTAAGTTTCAGTTATGATATACGGTATATAACGACCCTCATTTAGTGTTCATGGTCAGGCTGATCACGCGAGATCCCATACGTACGAGGAGAACGACCCGTAGTAACATTTGAAAGCGAACAACGTTTGCTGTTAATGTTATTTTGTCTAAGCTCTATTAAACCCACTAAGCATACACTCATAAACGAACGCCGCCATCTAACAGAATACATATCTCAACGGGGGTCCAGAGATCTGATTTGTTTTCGTGGAACATAGGAGATCCCGAGTGATTATCAGTTCCCGCGTGATTATCGCATTGGATTAATTTCAACACAAATGCACACTGGAAAAGGAACACAAAAACCCATCTAATTGGTTGTTAGTCGTTTTTTTTATTAAAACACTTCACAAATGTCCCCAAAATTGAAACAGTTTTTGTAATGCGAATAAACATTTTGTAACCATCTAGTGCCATCTAGCTTTTCAACGCAGACTGTAATTTTGGGATAAACCAGCGCCATATCATTCTTTCAGGCAGTCACGGGCTGATTTCTATTCTTAGCCACAGTTACGGGAAAGTCGAGCTGTTTAAAAATGGGTAAATGTGTACTGTGAGTCAGTATAAAATGGAACAAAGTTTGGAGTTAGGAACAATTAATTTGTTAGTAGTTTTTAAAAACATTGTCTCGATCTGCAGCTGTATACGACATCGTTACATAGTCGTCAGTTTTAATTTGACGAACGACGACCGAAAATTGAGTGGTAATTTACCTAATATTACTACATTCAAAATGGTCCTGGTTTATGACCAAACGGCCTATACGCAATATCATGGAGGTAAGACGGCGACGCGACGGTTGTAGTCAAATGCTAGTTTGTCAAAGCTCTAACCTTATTAGCGTACACTCATAAATGAACCCATCGATCTAACAGAATATATATATCAACGATGATCCAGAGATCTGACAAACATAAGAGATCACTAGGGATTATCTCATTGCTTTAATTGTAAGACAAGTAAATACTGAAAACGGGAACAAAACCCCATTCGTGTCTTGCCTAAACCCCTGAACAAATGTCCCCAAAATGGAAACAGTCTTTGTCAAGCGAATAAAGTTATTACGTTGACATATTAAAAATATGTTAGCCAATATACGGAAATGTTACCTCCACAAAACAAAGAGTCCACCAACAAACTGGATGCAAAACTGGCATCGATTTTTATTATTGGAAAGTAACAAACATTGTCTTAAACGGACAATGGTTTCGAGCATATGCCTCTTGTGTTGTTAATACTGTCCTGTTACATCTCAAACAAGAATTAGCGAAGCACAGCATCTTTCATGCACGGTTTGTACATAAATATAAAAGAACATTGTTTTGTTTTCATTATTCACAATATAAGGTTATTATAATAATACCCCAAGCTACGAGTTCCGTCGTTTAAACATTATTAGATATATATACTCTCATTATAGCGATAAATTTCACAAGACATATTCTATTTTATCGCTTAATATGTGTGCTTCTAAAAGACTTCAACACAACTCAAAAAACACTTGACAATTATTTAATTAATAATTGTACATGTCTAAAATAATACAAAATGGTTACATGTGTGCATGAGGATGGTAATAGTCAAGGACGTATGAAAGTTTATGTGAATGATAAAATATACAATGTAGAAAAACGTGCCCGAAGAAATCGATCCCCACAGGAAACCAACGCTACATGTACTTTAGAAAGCTTGTACGGATTGGCTACCACTGAGACGTTCAAACACATTCAAACACAATATATCACAAAATTCCAAATACCAACAAAGGAAGCGATTCGTGCGTACTTGATTCATTGTTTCGATGAAGGCCCTATATAGAATCCTGATCAGCAGTTGTCTCTCTAATGGGTTGTAACGGCAGTGCTTGTACGTTTGATATTTCTGAAAGTGTTTCGCCTTTAAACGTTTTCAAATTGATTGAAGTGATGTTCACCGCAATCCTCCTTCCTACGCCTACGAATGTTTATATGTTTAATTATATAACGCATTAAAGCACCAATTGCCGAAAAAAGTTTAAGTTATAGACTGTAAAATCTTGAAACTGAAAAATGTGTAATCTGACACGGTCTGTTTAATTATTAATTGATGTGAAATTGTTTTAAAAAATATATCTATATATTTAGAATGACATAAAATTGACTATTTAATTGATCCCGATCAATAGCGTATATCCTAAGGAATTTGAATGTCCCCAAAAATGCATCCAGAAAGTACTGGTATCATGTCTCAAGTTATGGTGAACTATTAATATATACACAAAACATATTTCTAGGCACCTAAAATAATAAAAGATTAGCATTTGCCTTAATAAGCGTGAATTATAATTTTGTTCTGCAAGACTGCCTTGGCACGAGGATATTTAGATGCAACTTGATACTCATCATCAACAGTAAGGATAGTAAACTCATTGATATTCAGTTGCCCCGTGGCTATCTCACTATATGCAGGAGTTGTTTGGTCTGTATACCACGCGCCGGCGGCTAACTTTGCACGAAGGACCAAAGCTGTCTTCGCTACATCCTATATATTTATATTGGTCAAGTATTGTTCAGACAAACACGCCCCCAAACATACTCTGTGCATCCACAAGCTATAGAAGCCGCATTTAATGATGCGAGTAAAATATTTACAGATTCGACAGTCGTGATAGTATCTATTTTGCGCATTGACATTCAACTCATAAATGTCATGATGATCGGTTGTCTATGAACGGGGCACTCGTACATTGAATTGTGGGCGAAATTGTATACTCAACAGGTATAAGGAAAATCAAAGTTTTCTAGGTCATCACCGATCAGCCTGTAAATGACGCTTAAATAAGTCAGATTGTAACCTGGAAAACCCTGTGGAATTTGAAATCGTTCTTTATGCACAGATTTAAAAATTACAAATTTAATTCTATATAAAGCTCTCAGAGCTAAAGGCAACACGTAGCCGATCTGTTATATATAACCTTTTTGCTTTGCTTCTTGTCACTTATATGTCTTGTCATTGATTGTTACGTCTATAGGATGAATTTGGCGTGAGAAGCCAAAGTAACACACAAATCGCATGTTTAGAGGTTTAAGACTAGAAGATAACACCATTTAGCTTTATGATTTATGCTGTGTCCAAAGCTACTTATTCATTCTAAAAAACAACGATTTCAAAGGTAAATGGACCAAAGACTATTTATGCCTTCGTCGACCATACTACTCAGCAAAGATAATTAAGATATTGTCGCTGCGAGAAGGCCCCCCATTATCTAGAACATATAAGATGATTCATCTGTTTACTTGTATGGGCCTAATGGACACATCAGTGTCAGTGTGACTTCTTTTTAGGCATATATACTGGACTTTAAAATCTAAGTAACCATTAATCTATTTTCCCACGAAATGGTCAAAATCGCCAACCAAATCTAAAGTATAGGCTTTACAAACCAGGAGCTTATACAACCGTTTATCGTGAACACATGCTGCTGACACAAATCCCTATTAATGTTCCCATCTAGGGGCTAATCCTAACTATCTAGATTTGTTTTGTGTTTTATAAATGTCGCTATGTTTATTGTAAAACCAGGAAACCGCTGACGGTAGCTATTTCCCAATCAATCAATCAATCTGTAGAATAGCCCTCTATATCCGACAGATCCCGCTAGTTGTTTTGATAGCCAGACCGAGCGGGGGACAATCGGAGATTAACGAGGGGCTCCGGTGATTTGTCAAGATTTTATCCCAGTCATAAACACTCGATACGACGGGACAAATGGTCAGCACAGTCCCCGGGGCAGAACCTATACAGACACCAAGAATCCGTTATTTGATACTGTACGAGATTTGGCGCTTAAGTTCAGAAATCCACCTCAGGCCAACCATTTTATGAGCGGACTGGCGAGTGATGGGGTCACGTGACTGACCACACACAATTGTTTACGCCAGCTTTCAGGATTGTTAGTTTGTAGGAAAACCTAACACACGCACACTGCTGAACAACTTGGCGCTTTTTCTGTGGGCGACCAAATACCTATAAATGTTTCAAATTGTAACTGGAAAATGTATCTTGTTTTAAGAAACTTTTTCTAAAATTTTTTGGTGCAAAAATAATCTGAAGACCCTGGTCAATCTAGATCCAGGAACCGTCATTATATAGCACATTCTAAACTTACGGTACAGCAAGATGCCCTTGTCTTTCAGACTCCCGTTTATTGATGAGTTTTCTTCCACGAAATAATTTTTTTCATGGAAACAGCGTTAAAGAAATAAAGCCGACTTGCCCAAATAACCAATGTATAGTTTCTTACCTTCATCCATCCTTTTTAGCGTGTGTTATCCACAAATTACTGAAAGCTTCGCCAGTAAAATACGGCTTGTTTTCAAAGATATTTTTTTGTTAATGGGAATTTCCCAGGTCAATCCACTGTCCCAAAAGACCGTCCTAAATCACCGAAGTTTGTGTAGATACCATTATTTTAAATTCTCATAAACTTTTTTTAATTATAATTGAGATTTTGAAAAAAAGGGAAAGATCGACGATGTCAAGTATAGCATGGAGCTATAAAGAAATTTATAACTCCATGACTAGAACAAGACGCTATCCATTAGTTCCACTTCCTTCCAAGGGTATGCTTGCAGTTAAAGTTATATTGAAACAATGTATAGTACAAGTATACAAAATACTAGTCTGAACGATTTTGGTGAATGTTTAATGGGATTTTGTCAATTCTGTTTTGCAATTATGGGAAATTTGTATTCTTATAAAGGAACCACACAATTCTACTAGACGCGTAACCCTTTGAAGACGACAAAACTCATATATACGCCATTTCGATATAGCGTGATAGTTCAATCTTTTCTGACTGAATATCAATGTGAGTGTTTTAACACCGTACTCAAGGTTGTTTCACTCATGTGAATTAGAACCAGATAAAGATTTGATTTGCTGTACAATGTTAAAATTATTTTTGTCTAAATCGTCTCTCAATCAAACGACTAAACGTGGGGCGTACTACGAATTCGTGCATAGTTTTTATTAGAAATATAGTACCACGTTTAAAGGTACTTTTCTAAATGTTTGGCATGAAATGGTCACAACACAAAGGTACGTTCTTACAAAGGTTTCGGGTTCGAATCACGGTAGTTTCTCTCTTCATTTATTCAAAACATATATATATGGGTGTGATTGCTATAGACAATGAAATCATTTAACGCTTAAAAAACCGAAAGAGTTTCCTGACGTCATCTAGGACTAGTCGTCGTATAAGTGAAAGGCAATGCAGCGTGCAAATGAAATTAATTTTTTTTTATGAAGTTATCTAATATTCTTTTTGTATTCCAAATTATTACGTCAAAGTTCATACAAATCATGAGTATCTTTGACAAATACAAATAGACACTTTTTGCTAATTATCTTCAAAGTTGTTCAACCGCATTTCTTCTATGGCTAATTAGGCCATTTATAAATTCAGACCACATTATGTCATGCATTACTAAAATAACAGGAGACGACTTCGCAAAAATAAAAACAAACAGCATGTAATTTGATTTGAAAATATTTTTTATTTATATCTGACGACATGTTTTCGTCATATATTCATATCTTTATATACTCTTACTGTACAGGATATATAGCATATACCTCTATGGTTTACAATTTGGTCCGCTGTAACCATTCTGGTTTTTGGATGACAAAATGTCACAAAAACACAAATTAGGATTTACATTTATACAAATATACACAAAATAAACATGAATTCAGTTCCATGAAGATGGGAAATTTAGCACTCTGATAGATTATGAAGAAATGTGAAAGCAGGGAAAAAAATGTAATTGTTGATTCTGATTGGACAAAATGTGATTGAGATCCATACACATGACCTAAGACGTTCAATTTAGCGTAAAAATAAAAGAACAATAACAGGCCCAAGGCTTACAAATCCACAGATTTTATGAATAGTCAGCCTGCATCTATATCATGTCATAAAAATATGATTGTCAATGAATGAAACTAAATGAAGGATTTCGAAAATGAGAATGGACAAATGGAAATTTCTAACTAAGTCCTATTTTATGTCATTTTGTACTATTTCTTAAATAGAAATGACATTATTCTACTGTAAGTCACAAAGGTCGCAGGTTCTACTCTTGAATTGTAAGTTAAGAGTTTGAGACTAACAATTATGTACTATCTACTATACTAAGACACGTTGCCTATCTTACTACATATTATGTTTTATTTGCATTTATCTTTCCTTTTTATACTATGGACTCCTTATGATGATAATGCTAGCTGCCATAGAAATGCACTTAAAGTCTCAAAATAAAAAAACAAATGAAGATCCGTGTCTTTATAAGAGAAAAAAAATGACACATAATGTAACAATTGCAAAATTATTATCTGTTCTGCTTAATAAATGCTGGTTTAAATACAAATTTTTATTAATGTATGCATTTGGATATACATGTAGCAAGTCATGGGGTAAAAACTGTCATTATCGGTTCTGTGTTATCCGATTCTCAGTCTGATAATTCACCACAAGCACATGTACACCTTGTAAGCTAGATTATATACATATATACACAATGTAAAGAGAGATCATTAAAATTCACCAAATAAAGGAAAATTTGGTCAGAGATAACCTTGGTGACAAAGTGGAGGGGATGTTGACAAGTTTCAAAACAGTCAAACAGTGGTTTCTCCAGTCTCTCTCAATAGACTCAGATTCCCCAGGATATCCTGTAACCTGACCCAATACTGTACCAGTTTACATTCATCTTATCCTATAAACATAACATTTTGTGTCAATAAGAACATGACCACATACAGTATATTTTATATTTTGAGATAACACTTTCTTTACTTGGTCACAAAGCAGTCTTGAAAAGTTGATTACTGATGCCAATTTGTAAAAATGTTATCTCTCTCTAATGAAAATACTGTAATTTAATATTACCAATGGAATAAAACAATATGGCCGACAATTTACAAAAGCCTATACACTATCTTGATCAGACACCAATAAATTTCTTTTGACACTATACACAAACGATTATTTAATTATCACAAAATATGCTGGATTTGTTTTTCTTTTACATTCTTAGAGTTCTGATATCACAAGTTAAAATGTACTGGATAGGGATTATCAGATCCAGACATTTTAATGAGAAAACAATACAGCTATCAGTAATATCAACCCATTCCACACTTCACCCCTAGATCTGGCCTTAGATTGTCAACATTTCTTCTCCACAAAAATAAAGGGAATTGTAGAAGTCAAACCATATGTAACAATAGAGAGCCATTCCGTTCCCAGCAGTTGGAGCAAGCTGGACAGCCATGACAGTTTCTACAGTAGACAAATGTATTGTTCTCAACCCCCTAGCAAAACATTCTTGGAATCAAAAAGTTGGTGTTGGAGAAAGAATGAAGAAATTCCAACAGTTCTGATAGGAATTGCGGTAGCAGGAGGCATATGGGAGTTTGGATACAATATCACAGGCGTTAGTCAAACAGTAGTTTACACAGGATGTCTCACGTTGTTGTTGCTTTTCTCTGCTAGTTTGGCTTAGAGTCTGTGAGCCTGTAAACTTTAAACTTGTCAATGTCAACTTCTGTTCACTGCAGTATAAAACACAAATAGGGCTTGGTTTACCAACATAAACACATACACACAGTTGGCCAGATGGAAAGGGAAAACATGCCAGTTTGTTGAACAAGATTGTCAGGAGGTTTGGCTGACAGTTGGCCTCAGCCATTGTTTACACCAATCGGTATTGTTAAGAGGTGATAAGGGAGCAAACAGATGTAGATGATGGTAGATAATGGAAGGGCTCAGGCCTCAGGAGAACCTCATCACACCACCAGGATACACTGAGCTCTAACATGTGCTACATTGTTCTTATTGCCTCTCCTAAATGACATTTTCCTGACGAGTATCATAAGTGTTTGGGTCCGCAGGCACTCTATATACAACCACATGTCTGTATGTTTGTCTGTCACTTAGAGTCACACCACACCATATGGCTGATAACTTCTGATTGTTTTCTCAGAGCGAGCTTTTAGTCAAAGGAACACTGTATGGTATCATCCTCCTCTGCTGCCCGCCTTATCCTCTCCCAATCCTCGAGGAATGGAGCACACTTCAGACGCATTCGACCCAGCTTCACAGACCCCATCAACATGAAAACCCCAGGGCCTTGCTGGACCCCACACTTTTTGGGAGCAATGATAGTACCCTGAAAGTAATGCCCATCGGCACTTCTCTTTCTTCTAAACAGGTCTTTCTTGGATTGTTGGATAACCCTGTGGGCGGACACTTCAATGTTTGTCTCTCCATCACCAGCTATGTGCTCCACATTTACAATCTTCCCTTCAACAACTGTTAAACACAAAAAGGAAACCATTAATCAAAATTTATTTTAAAAAAATAAAAATATAAAACAATTTGCATTTACATTATGACAGAAATTTCTTAACATCCGCCAAAATTAAAGGTCAACAATTATTTAATGTTGCTTAAGAAAATTTAACAAATATCAACAATTAACAGCTACAGATAAACACACTTCAAATATGTTTTAATGTCACCAGTACATTACCATGAAAATCTGATGTCAATATCCTTTCAAATTGAACAAAATTTAATTGTTTCTGGTAAAACGTAGCTGCCAGGCAAAATCATATGCATGAGAAATTCCTCGAATATTCTCAAACATTGTTAATAAATTTTCCCCAGAGCTGTTGAAAAGAATCTTAATCTTCTCATTAATAATAAAAGTGAATCCTCCCCATCTGAACTTATAATTACATCGATTGTCCGATACCCTATTAAACTCATTCGATTATTTACAAATATTTACACATGTTTCAGAAATGTTGACAGCTGTATTTAGAAGATGGTCTAAACTGAGCTTTCTTCCCACAAGTTTCGACATTAAGAGCTAATGTTTTGGGTTGGGGTTTCAAACATCTAAACTATGGTCGCACAGATGATGTGCAAGCTTTCTTCCCAACACTGTCATAGTCTGGAAAATATGTATGCAGGCTAGTAAATGGTCCTTTAGCTATGTAAAACATCTGTTCCGAGCTGCACAGTGTCAACTCTATGTTTGGTAGGATTTCTAAACATGGGTGACTATTTTCTCTACATGGAGTGGAAAGCATGGCTGTTTTGAAGTTTAGTTGGAGTAGTGAGAATGTGTATCACTTAGATCAACTAAAGACTTCATAAGTTTTGTTGGGTTTCCAAACAAAATCTTCTGCATGGGAGGAAACTATTTTCCCAGCATGGACGTTTTAGTTTATGTCCAAAAATCTTGGATATATCCTACTATATGTTCGTTTAGCTTGGTATCAGCACGATCTTTGGCTCATGGTGTCACCTATATGTTGTGGTCCAATGGATTTCTGATGGGTGATAAATTGACACTCCACTTATTAAATACACAGTAGCACAGAGACTGGTGGGAATGGCTCCTAGTTTTAAGACACCCCACAGGAGGTGATGAGAACCGAATACCAGATGAAAGTTCTCGCGCTTTGCTAGTCTATACTCTATACAGTTTATATACACCCACCCTTCCATCCTAACAGTTATTATTAACTGCTTACTAACGATACTCAAATATTACATACACATCATATATCATTCCAGGGTACTGAGTGAGTGCAAAATAGGGCCTTACTTTTATTCATACTACAAATCACCTCGAATGTATAGTAAAAATACATTGAATCTCAAATTTAGTATTGAAAATCTAGTCCAAAGAGATATATGGGACACTTTTTGGTAATTTTATGTAGTATATTTTTCTGACCATATGAGTATGCAGCACTACAAAAGTAATGTCATACCATATAATGCTACTTTGTTAAGGATGATAATTTCCTCCGAAACTTAAAATGTTATTTTTTTTATTGTTGACCCACTTGAGCTGTGTTTCACCGAATAATAGTTTTGAAACCTAATTAATCAGTGGGTCTTCATATGGACTTCTTCAGTCAAGTTGTTAGTCAGTTTCAAGTTTAGGCATGGGTGGTGTATTTATCTCATTAAGGGCTATTAGAATTCAAATTTAATGGCAGTACATATAGCCACTAGGTTGATAGGCTTTGTTTTTAACACTGGATAACTTGCCTCAGTTAAACCAAGCATGGCAAAACCAGTAACTCTATACTCTCAAGAGCCTGGGGACAAATTCAATTAAATTTTGTTTCATATGAAGGTCTTTGCTTGATAGAGCAAGGCCATGTAAGGATTTGATAGAGGGCCCTGGGGGTAGTGCATTAGGAACTACTCCCTAACTCTGGGCTGAAGTCATTTTGTATCCTGTTTTACACTTCCTTCACTGCTCATAATGTATTACACAACCCTCAGTGTGAACATCCCTACAGTTTAATGTGAGTGGCTAAGTATGACATAAAATGACTTAGTACATGCTGCAGCAACATACTACATTATTCCTAGAACCTATCTAATATTTAATTATTGGAGTATCTTTCAGATCTCGCAGTTTTCACTTGTTTAAAGCCACTAGAGATATTCCCACTGTGACACTCTATAGCCTGACTATCTATACTGTAAAACATCAAAGACTATTAGCAGTTTTTAACACCCCCATCACAACCTAAATATCTACATCTGCTATGTAGGAAGGCACATTATGTGGTAACGTTTCCCATATGTGCCAATGTTACTACAGACCCCTCTGAAGAGAGGCTTTCGAGTTCACAGCTCTCTTTCCAGCTTCTTGTACCTGTTTAATGGTTAACCTCGGATAAGTTTCCTATTCGACTGTTAGGTTAAATCATCAGTATCATTTGTTATTTATATTTGCAATCTGAATAAAACTGAATCTACATTATCTCTCCTGGTTTCATTTGGTTGTTGCAGTCAGCTTTGGCATAATTCTATAGAATTGGTGTTAAATGATTTCGGGTGATATGGGTTTGTCAGTGAAAAACTTGGCTGGTCATTAAAAAGGTTTGGGGTGGGAATCTGTTATAGCATTCTAGATAAACCATATAAAACCATCTGACAAGGCTAGAAAGTCTCATTTATATTTCACATTACTATATTTGCTAATTCTAGATGGTCCTATTATAATTATAATATGTTTTTTTGAAGTTTCATTACAGTGTCATCAACAATTTCCAACACAAGTAAAACTAGAAACTAGGTGTTCACTTGTCGTTAAGTTGGAAGTTGTGTATTCCTGTAAATTCTTAAACACCACAACAAAATGCTTCTGGTTTAATCCTCGTTAATGGGATTAAGGTGCACTATTGGCTTTATTATCATTTATTCCAGGTAAAACATCACGTGAGGTTAAAGATTACATGTTGGCTGACTGCCTGTACAGGACAATTAAGTAATGCGAGAAAGTGCATGAAAAGCCAATCGTGCACCAAACTCGTTAATAGTCAGTCTTGCCTAATGACGTTGCAGCAGGTTATAGCCTAATGAACTGCACCTGCAGATTAAGTCAGGGTTGAGCAGAGTTGCTGTATGTCTTTAGTGTTTTCTCCTTAACATAATAATCCCTGAGAATCAAAGAGAAGTGTTAAGGGAGGAGCTGACCATTGAGGAGAGTGAGAAGAGGTCTAATGCTGTCCAAGCACCCAGGCTACTTCACAAGTTACATGTCATTCTTCTCTCACCCAGAACTGCAAATTGTAGACTGATGGTCTTCAAAAGGACTCCTCAAGCATTCAGTACTGTTAAGCTAACTGGTCAGCCCTGGTTAGTCCTATTGTAACAGTGTGACCTTCTGCTGGCCTTTAATCCATCATCCAACAGGTCATTCAGATTGACCACAGTGCCACTTAACAACTCCCTGGACAGCACTACTACATTTCAAGTGGTCAACACACAATGATTTCTCCCCTTTTGTCCACCCTAACCACAAATGATGAGATTCAATAGCTGCTCATCACAAAGCCAAGACAGGACAATGAGACTTGTTTTTTGTGGTTTCCTAAATCTTTTCTATTTAATCAGCCATAGAGTTGTCTTCATGGCTATTCTGGTGGCTTTCTATGGTCAATTTGCCACTCACTTTCACTCAAATCTAGTTAACATATCAAACTGAACTTCCACTCTGTTAAACATAATCTAAACACATCAAGTGGCAGGAGATCAAAATGAGGCTCTTCCTAAGCTGACCACATTCAACTTCTGCTTTGATCTTCAAGTTTTCGAGTGTGCTAATCCCAGTGAACTCTCTAAACTGTTTATTATCTAAATTGACCACCAACAAGAAAAAAAGATTTCTATCTGGTGGTCAGCTATTGGGACAAGACCCTTCAGTCGATTTGGTTTATATATGTAGTCTATTTCAATATTATATCAGGAAAATCAATAGAGATAAATATAAGTGCAATATTAAAACTTACCGTAATCACTAGAACAATAAGCTCTTAACAGTTCCTCTTCATCACATGGTCGACAATCTGAAAAGTAAGAAAATACCACATTAACAGGGGGCAAAATCTGCTTACTTTATTTTTCACAAAAACACAGATTAAAATTAGAGTTTAGAGTAAAACACAGTTAAGCTTTTGTGTCACCCAAACCAGTATCATACCAGCAATTGCCCTGCAGTTAACACTTGTGCAGCTAAATGGCATTTCTGGTTGACCTTCATCCAGTTATAATAGCCATGATTGACATAGCTTATATGTGAAGGCAAATGTTACCGTCTACTTGGAGAGTAAATATGGGTAAACCAAATGCAACAACAACCTAATGATAGTTAGGAGCATGGGAAAGTCAGGGAATAAGCTCCAATGAGTCGATAGCCATGATTAAAATATAGTTAAAATATTATATGGATCAAGATGATACATTATAGCAAACTTCAACATAAACTTCTACATGTACCTGAAATATTGTTGTTATGTATAACATATGTGTAACGATCAAAATGTTTATTTCTTACTAAAATCTTTTTTTTTCAAATTTCTTAGTTTTATTCATAATTATTTCTTGTTTGAACAATAAAATGTATGTATCTTTGCGCTTAATCAGTGATTTGTTTCGCTCGGTTAGCTTATCCGTTGAAATCGGTAATCTTTGTTGTAAAACTCTTTGCTGTTGAAGATTATCGCATTACCATAGCCACCCATGAAGACCCCCAGGAGTGCCCTTTGGATTGTGAAATAGAGGGTGATTGACACAGCACATGGTAGTCCCTTAGACTTAGGGACTTGTGTCTGGTGAGGCCATTATGCCCACTCTGAAAATATCTAGTCCCATGGGAGAATGATGTGTCCCTAAACCTAACTTGGACCAGCGACCTCTTGTGTCCCTTCTTAGCTGATCATTTTAACAAGAGAGTCTGGAACCCTCATTATCAACTGCTGGGGACATCAGACTTTATGGTAAGGTCTTAATAGAGAATGGTCGCCAGACTGGCACCCATGGCTTTAACGCTTCATGAAAACTATACACATATTTCCCAGTCTGCACCTCTGCAGGATCTGTAATTTGCCAAATTGCGGAGATTTTCACAAACTGCATAGGTGGCGCTTTTAACAGACCAGACCTTTCTGCCCCTGCCAGCAATCTGTGGAATGTTTGGGTAGCAAGGGAATTAAATACCAACTCAAATAATTTGCAGCTCCATTTAACATTGCTTCAAAAACAAGAGTCACCAAGCCTGCTGAAACTCTCCCATTTATCACAGCATTTTAGTACACCAAGCATTCAGTGAGCCTTCTCCCCAGCTGGCTGTAATATTAATTAAGACCATATCTAGATGATGTAGAGTTGTAGGTTAAAGCTTTCACACAGGAAAACTTAGATTGTACAGAGCTCTATTAGCTTGTGGACAGGAGGGATTCCTTGTACATACAAACATACAACACCTGCAATGGAGCCTTCTCTCCCCTCCCCGAGCCAATGATGACCACTAACCCTACCCATGGAAGCATTGTGGTAAAACCAAGGGGCAACAGTAACTGCTAGTTACAACTCAATATTGCAATAGAGCCCATTTGAGTTTCTATATAAACCATCAAGAGGATTGGTGGTATTGTAGGAGTATAGTTTACACCAGGTGGTCAACCCACCTACCCCTGAAACCCTATAGATTTATATTGCATAGCCCACTGGTTTAAGTGTCTGCTAGTCCATTAGGCAATTAATGAAATGTTGTGGTTGATGTTCTCATCATCCTGTATCAATTAACACTGTTTATCAGCTTACTGTTTATTTATGCCTCAGCTCATCTAGGCTCATCCTTAAACTTTGATAAGCAGATGTCCAAGAAGGTAACCCTGCCTGCTCCCTGAAACTCTTGGGAAATCTTCATAGGCTCTTAGAGACTTCTCCAAGTGACAACATAATCTTTCTAATTAGCTGGCATTCTACACAAGTCCTAGTTAAACTGTTCAATAAACAGTGATGTGTCCACAGGTGGACAGCTGGGAATTTCTTATAATTGTGTTTGCAACAATAAATTATTCTGGGATATAAATAGTAGGCCTACTTTCTTTCTAATGTTGTTTGATGAGATTTATGGATGCAGGTAATCTGTGTTCCAAACAATTGAGAAAAAAAAACAAAATGTTCTTGCTCAGAACAAAGTTTGAAAGGTTTGAGTTGAATTTAAATGCCTGATTAGATCCAATTTCACAAAAATAAAATTAAATACTTCTAATGACATATATTACTAAATACTAATTATTGTCACTTAAACAAAATGTCCAGGATGGCCCGAAGCCATATCATCAGCTGTCAACACTGGAAAACTGGAAGTAACTACTTCAACTACCTCAGCTGTATGCTAATGTTAGTACATTTGTAACCACTTGGAAATTATATACTTAAATATACTTGACCTAAAATCAGTCTGCTTCAGCTAGGTTCTAGGTTCAAATCAAATACTTATTGGTTTCAGATAAGAATGGAGTTTGACCCTGGCTGTGTGCTGAATGTTGACAAGACTGGATGGATAGTGTTCTAAGCTTCCACCAACAGATTATTATATCTCATATTTTACCAAGAGATCTTTAAACATACTTAAACCAAATACTGATTAGTGTCACTGGGAAACAGTCAGTAACCAAAACATGTCAGCCAGCACGTGCCCAACATGACAACTTTAACACATAGGTTTTTATAGTCAGTATACTAATGAATTGTCAGTAGGCCACCTACTCTAATTAATTAGTGAACTAAATATAAAAACCGACAATATGTCTGCCATACAATGTTAATAAGGCTGTAAATCTCATATGGATAGAGGTATAGAAGATGTTCAGCAATGTAGAAGATCATCACAAAACAAGACAGTCAACTTTCTATTTCTGTTTAGCAAACTTGAAACACAAACTTTTACTGCATTTGTTTTTTCAAACTATTATAACCAGAGGCAAAATGGTGGGCCTTGAGATCAGTGGATGACAATATGTCCTATCATGTAAGTCTAAATAAACACAGACATAGTAAAGTGCTGAATATGCTGAAGACACAGTGAAAGTGTGCTGTCACCTGAACCCATTTATAAAGAATTTTCATTTTCAAACTTTTACGAAAACCTGTTTGACTGGTTTCAAACTAGCCTGCATGTCTGGGTTCATGCTTTTAAGTTTACTTTTAGACAGTTTCTGAATTTTCAACCCAAAACTTTCTTTTGAAATGATGAAAAGGCATTCACAATTGAAGCAGAGATGGTAGACAAGCTTTGGGTCAGTCGACAAAGTTTAATAAAAGGTTGACAAGGCCGACTGTCTGTCAGACATGTTGGTACATGTTCTCAGCGACAACTAAATTTGACAATAACCTGCGTTGATTTGCCTGATATAGAAAGATGAGCCTTTGACCCATCTGTTAACAGGGTAACAAAAGCCGGGTATATGCGTCTAATCTGGGCCCAGGTATATCCTATCTGGGGGCCTTTGTGACTGTGTCCTCGTTACTTTTATAC
>JAQQZZ010146059.1:11841-45184 GCA_030265115.1 Mopalia vespertina | reverse complement strand
GTGAAGTGGACAATCCGTCGTCATATAAGTGAAATACCCTTGAGTACGACGTTAAACCCCAATCAAACAAACAATCACATTTATGGTTGCATTAATGTTAATTGAATTTTGATACATGCTGCTGAAAGTATAACTAAAAGACTCTTGACCATGGCATAAAACACCAATAAATCATACATTGACTGCCATGTGTCATTCATGTGTTACTAGAAATTTAATCCTTGATGTTGATACATTAGTGCCAGTTCAAAATTACAATAAATAAAGGAAGGTACTTAACTAAGCTTCAACTTGTTTTTTTATTACACCCTACAAATATGCTGGTTGCATTGATAAAAATATTAAAATAGTTACATATACAATCATTCATTGACTAATTCACAATGTCACTTGCTTGGTTGGAACCAAGTGAAGTCGTTTTTTTTTTTATAGCAGTCACGTCATAGGCTTTAGCTAAGAATCCCTTCAACTCTTGTACTCTTCAATAAGAAATAGATCACATTTTTTCTTATTTCTATCTCTTCTCTTCCATCTCTTTCCTTTTTTTTAAACATCTATTTCCAAGTGGAGTTGCCGAGTACAGTTATATTGATTTACAAGAGTTACGCCCCTTGATCTTGGGATGGCCTCCATATCAGATATGTCAAGGTTTCTATTATTAATCATGTCATAAGTCACAAAAAGGTGTATCTGCAAATGTCACTTCTTAAACAGTGAATTAGATTACAAAGTCTTGCACTAACATTTATATATCTGGTTAAACTGGGAGTGGGTGCACATGTATTCCTTATTCTTCCAATTTCTTTCTCTTATCATATCTTTGTTTTCACCACCTTGTTTTACCCGCACTCCTTTTTTTATTCGATTCCACGTTGATAATTTGTGGACATCTTTTAAGCATTTATGTTTACCACCAAACCAGACAATGCCAGGCCATCATATTAATGTAAAACCTTTCAGTATAAAATTAAAGAGGAATTGTTGCCCATTATAACTTCAGTTATTTGTTCGTTAATTACTGTATCTAATTAGCTACATGTATTTATAAAAATGTTCACAAGAAGTTGAAGCTTTTCATTAACTCTGTAGGCTTTAGATGTTTGGCTTTTACATTTTGAGTAGTGGTTGGATGGAGCTTCCTGATGCCATCAGTGCTAATCGTCTTCTCCAAGTCGATATGTTGTAGTTGTGGTTTCATTTTATTGCATCTTCTCTTTTTTTTTGTCCACAGCCATGGCTTGGTGGTTAACGTGTGTGCTTAATCCTACCTCGATGTATTGTTCATCAGATCGATTCTGTCATCCCTTGTATATGAGTGAGACAAACAATGTGTCTTCAGCAATCGCGGGGGTGCTTTTTACGAGGTTTCTTTTTGGTTTTCCACCGTAAAAGGGAAGGAACAGGGTGAAGTGGGCAATCCGTCGTCATATAAGTGAAATATCCTTGAGTACGACGTTAAACCCCAATCAAACAAACAAACAAATTTCTTATTTTCAGTACAAGATAAGATATGTGATTCAGAATACAACAACAGGTTCAAGTCTTTGCTCATTAAATATTTAATTACCTGTTCAAACAAAATGATCCAATATTCTGGTTATATAATGTAGATGAATAGTGTTCATAAATTTAATATGACAACTTCCTGCAATAATTAACTTGGCCTATATTTTTAGGTGCCTTTTTGAATGTTTTCCATCTGTATATTGTAGAGGAAAAAATATACAACATACATAAGTACGTGTTGTCTTTAAGATTATTGAAAATTTTCAAAGTACAGCATAGCTGAAATACTGCTGAATGTAGCGTAAAACACTAATCAATCAATCATGTTGAAATTTTTGATTAATTTACTGAAAGTGGTTTTGAATTATTGATTACTTTCAACAAATTTCTCCTCAGGTTAGAAAATAATTAGATGTTAAGGTCATTTTTAAATTGTTTTTCCCCACTCTTTTGTCTGTTAATTTGTTTGCATTTATTTTTGGACTTCCTTGGCTACAAGTTTTCATGAAACTCAACTCATGGGTTTCATTGTAAGACACCACTACATGTAGGAACCATCCCCCACCCCCATGAGTTTGTCATTTTGTCTGTTTATGTGTAATCCTGAATTGCTAAGATACATTTACTTGAATAGAGATGGCAAGAAGCTACTAATGCTGTTTGTTTTAAAATGTACAAACTGTATACTCTGTAAACACGTTCCATTTGTTGAGTCTGGTAACCGGTGTGACTACATTATAATTAAACTCTTCATTAGGCCTCTTCTGACATTTTCTAATTCAAAGTTGACAAACAAATCTTTCCTTGTTAAGAGATGAGATGTTAGGTTGACATGTATCTTGTTCACTAAGGGGGCGTTGTTATGGAGATCGAAGAGAACAAAGCTGCCATTGTAGTCCAGTTGACATCCCATTGTTGTCGGAGTCTAATTTAGACAGACATACTCAGAGTTGTGGTTCATGTCATGGAAATCATACAGCTGTCAGCAGCTTTAACAACTTTCTTAAATTGAGGCATTTATAAAGATTAACATATTGGCCACATCTGGTGATTGTATGGTGAATAGTATAAGATATGTTTATTGTTAAGGCAAGATAAATATCAGACTGAATGTGACCTCACTTATATTGATGAACTGTCAATGCCACTTGTCCATGTATCTCTTGTAACATTGGCCATCTTTTACACTTAATGATTTTAGAGTAATCACTTTACACTGTATATATTGGTGTAAAGTTGAAACTTATCATTATCATGTTAGTATTTATTAAATTTTACCTGTAATGAGTAACATTTAATTTCATTTTGAGTTTTCTGTTTTTGTATAGATTTTATGAGCAGCTCAGTTCAGTCTGTCAAAATGACCATTTCCCAATTACACAATGTTAAGTTAGTGCCGTTAAGTGCTGGTGGTCATTCTAAACGTTATTCACGGAACTACCTCGACATTTCATGAGGAGATTCCAGCTCTAAGGTTCACCTAGCCATCTTTTCGCTGATTATCCCCTGTTTTTGGGGATTTTTATTAAAAGAAGTTTACACCATACATTCGCCAGAATTTAATTCACAAGCAAGTGTGGAAATGAAATACTCCAAGCTTTGCCGAATCATAGGCCTGAAAAATCCAAGAAAATAAGAATTTAGAAAACATAGTTCTTGACTTCTGGGTTGAAGTCAAGCAGAGAAAAATGATGCAAGTCTTTTATACTACCGTCGATAATGGGTGTCTTGGGTCAACGGTTTTAAAAAGTGTTGATGGGATGAATTAACTCTATGCATGATGGTAACGCAATGCGGATGGTGTAAAAGAACAATACTGATGTCAACTCATGTTTTGCAATGACTTTGGTGTTGAAAATGAACCAATACGTAAATGTTTCAAGCAACAGCAACTGCTGGAGTCATAAGTGGAAATCACAACAATCCCTCAGATATGCGTAAGCAGCATTACAAAGATGGCTGATATACAATGTCACATTATATTGGAACAGCCCAAAGCTGATGACGGCGAGTTTATTCTATAGTATTTTCGATATTTTTGGAAAACGCTTTCTTAGTTTAAATAGATTCTAGTTCAAAACATTTTGCAGGTTAAAACATGTCCGGGAATCGAAGCCACATATATGTATGACCGTCAGAGTCAGGCCCCAAATCGCCGGGTCAGCAGTAAATGCCGGCTACCGGCCGAGACCATTCAGCCACCCACTCTTATTCTACACATGGAAAATGTGTGTTAACAAGTGACCAAATATTTATCATATAGTGTCTTGTGAACTGACCCTGCGCGGGCTGTGGAAGACCTCAATGTATCCTCACAATCTCTATATCAAAAGATAACCACACCACTGTGACTTTGTCAATTTGTCAGACATGTAGAGATTGGATTTCCGAATTTTGAATTTGTTTTTTTGAATTTTTTTAATTTGGATTTAACATTATACATCATATATGTTTTTTTACTTAAACGATGGTGTGCCAGTATCAGACCAATAACTTTTTGAATGGCTAATATCTTTTAAATTTGGTTAAATTAAGACTTGATGCTTGTCTGGGGGTGCAGATATAGAACTTGCCTTAATTTTAAAAACTATTTATACACGCGTGAAAAAAAACATAAGGTGTTTATTAATCTGTTCAGTCAGGCGAGTCTATTCATTTAACAAGTAAATGCAACAGAACCGAAACCAAAGTATAGACATTTTTTACCTCAAAAGGTCACATTTTATAATAGCACAAACATGTGTTGTTGTTTACAAAGTATGGTGAAGTCCATCCACGCTGTGATGCGACGAGTATCACTGCGTGCTGAAAGCTGGTTTCCGAAATATCGGAAACCAGACAAGATAGCTCGGCGATACCTTAGAGTTGGAATCTCTGCAGGTAGGTCCGCGAACAATGTTTACAATGTGCTGGTGGTTAGAAAACTCCCTGTTCCCTGGTGCCCTCTGAGCTAAAGGGGCAGCAATCAACTGATCTGTTTGTGATATCTGTGTGTTTTGTTTCTTGTGATTGACCTGTCTTGTCATTGTTTGTTGTCAGTGGTGTTGAGGTTTGTTTCCTTCACCCCTTGTGCTGGCACGCTGTCATGTGAGCTAAATAATATAGAGTTAACCCCAATCAAACAATCATAAGTGACCTTCAGCATTGCACATTGGTGAGTGGAGGGAAATTAATGTCTAAATGAATTGATTTTCTTGACTTTAAAGGCTGTTGCTTGAAAATTACCATTAATTGAATCTATTGATACTCAGGATAAACTGTTTAGATAGTTGTTGATAAGCCTGTATGATTGTTGATAGTTCATTATTGGATTGATTGACTGATTGCTGTTGAAGGTTGTTTCCTTTGCCAATTAGGCTGGCACGCCATCATGTGAGTGAAATAACCTTAAGTATGGTATTGAACCCCAAAAACAAACCATAAGCATGACATTCTGCACATGACCTCTCCCCTATCTTGAATTTTAACATTTTAACACAGTTGATAGTATGAAACAAATAGAGCATGCTTATTACTTGTATCAATCCATGTACCGAATGACATTATGTTATTCATCACTTACAGAATGGTTATCAACTCCCTGATTGGCTCATCCCCTTACATCACTCATCATTACTGTGTTAAGTGAATGATCAATGATGGGCCATGGTGGTGTTTTTGTTTCAATGCTGATTAGAGTAGTAAAGAGTTAACCAATAGGATGTGATCAGACTGTCAAATCAATACCATAACACTGCTATAGCCCAGCTTCTGGGGCCATTGAGTGCAGTTCCATTGATCAGCAGGAATAAGCTATGTCCTGACTCACACTCTCTGGCATTGGTCAGGAAGAGTTAACAGATAAACCCCATTATTCCAAAGTCATAATACGATCGGTCACAATAATTGGACATCAAATTTTAGATTTTATTCAACTACCATTAGAATAAGAATAAAGTATTGTGGGGTGTTTTCATTCCAGTGCCTGCACTCAGTCACCCGGACTTGGTACAATTCTAGGCAGAAATTATGGTTGAATGTCTTGTCTTTTGTCATGCATTCTTGGTCATAATAAATACATTTATGTTCACTCTGATCACAAACATGTTTTTGTGTGTAATGATATTTGTTTGAAAAAAAAACATACATTTAAATATGACTATTGACTTGCAATAAGATTATTTGGTTTTTTAAGCCTTTTAACTGTAAACAAACTAATAAAAGAAAAAAATATATATTCTTTTTATAAGATTACGATAAGATGATAAATATTTATTTTCTACTTGGTTTAAGTGTGACACTGCACATTGACAGAAGTATGATTTGTGTGAATATTTGTGCAATATCAAAACATTAAGTTACTAATTTTATTAAGGAAGTGATCTGTGTCAACTGTTAAACTTTCTGATTATTTATATACAAAATACTTTACAAATTTCACAAACAGTATACAATGAGCAGACTATAGACACCAAACAATTTTCATAACACAAAACAATTATAGCAGACTTGTTTATCCCAGCTTATAAGAATACACATACTTCTGTACATAAGGAATATTTTGACATGGTGTTATTAGGCAGAATTTTGCCTGGGCAATTGGGGGGAACTTCCCTTTGCCCTGTGGCCAATAAAGCAAAGCGGCAACACACCGCTCATCTGGTGTGCTGCATTTGTTTAATGATTGTCCTATTGTGTCATTGATTGTTAACAGTGATGTCTTGTAGTGAATGTTTTCCTTTACATATTGGGCAGGCAGACTGGGCTGTCCTGAAATAACCATTTAATCCCAATGAAACAGCCCCCTGGCTAAGGGCAGAATAATTAAAATATATTTATTCTGGCATTTATGGAGGAACATAATACATTAATTTCCCAACAGAGCATTCGTATATAACACTTCATGTTAAGGTTATGTAGTTAACTGTTTGTAAGTAAACCACCTTTATTAAAGTGAAATACACTTATTCAAGCCTGGTGTTAAACACCAATCAATTAACTAATCGACAAACCCAATGAAACAAGCGTAAAACCCCAATTACAATAATGTTTTCTATCTTATAAGACAAAAGTAAACAAGGTGACAATCCACTGTCCCATTCACTACCCATTAAACACTAACAAACAAACCTCGAAGTCCTACTCCTACCATTTGATGTTGGGCTTTATTAATATGCTAGGATGAAGGAATGCGTGTGAAACCTTTAATTCACTTCAAAGTGTCCTTGAACAAAACATACCTTTTGAAGATGAAAAAAATGTCCGTCTTGGTCAATCTACCATCTTATTAATGTTATTTCAATGCCTGGTTGGTCACTTGAGTCCCTGGAATTACTAACATATGCAGTCTTAAAACTTTACCATAGAGACGAGACTGTTAACAGGATTTAGTATCTGAGAATCCCTGTTTGTGTTTATTTTAATTGACATTGTTGATCTCTAAATCTTGTGTTCAATAACAAAATCAATAGTGAAAGCATAAGTGTATAAGAGATATGCTTAGTTATGTTCCCCAGCTGTAAAATGTCCTTCAGATATATCAAGCATGAATAGAGACAAGTCCCACTGAAACTCATGTGATAAGAGAAATTTTCCTCTCGTTATGGGTAATTAGGACACATTACACCTGATAATACAACCTTTATTTAAATGTTTCTTGTAGAGTAAGATATGCTAACAGGGATATTATTAGCTGCTATCTCAAGTGTAAGTGTACTTATCTTTATTTTTATGTGACATACATCATGTACATGTGGTTGTTTTGTTCTGAAATGCAGTCACCTGGAACTTCTTTAAATTTGTCCAGGATATTGTGTTACGTGTGAGGGGCTACCTGAAACCGATTTGCTTACCACATTTTGTTTGGTAAATGTATGGATCATGATTATCCCAAAACTATTAGAAGGAGGCGGGGTGGTAGAAAATATAATGTTGTCCATCAATCCTCCCCCTACCCACCTGTCTGTCCATCCCAAAACAAGGGCCCCCGGCTGTGGCTTAGTTGTAGCATGTGCACTTACCAATTCTACTGCGATTTATCGTTCTTGGGATCGAGTCCGTCTGTCGACCATCCGGTATATGAGTGAGTCACATGATTTGGCTCTAGCAATCACAGGGGTGGTCTACCGTAATTAGGCAAGGAGCCCTGTGAAGTGGACAAATTTACCTACACCTACTTCACATTTACTTAAAGAACTAAGATGGATGAAAGTAGATGAAAGAATAAAGTAAAAAATGTTATGTTTAATTTACAAATCTCTTAATTCACAGGCTGCAATGTATTTAAATACATTATTCATTCAAAACAAAAATTTACACAGTGTACATTACGTTCAACTGCTTTTGAGATCCATCTTCCTTGTTTTAATTTGACATAGCTGAAATTTTTTCTTATCAAATGGGAGGGGGGGATTGGAATAATTTACCATTAACCTTTAAGAATGCCTCAACTTTGCAAATTTTAAAAAACCTTTATGTATGTTACTTTTTTAATCAACGTAATATATAACTTTTGTGATAATTTCAAAATGTCAGTCGAAAAATTATTGTTAATTAAACACTTTGATCATTTATTAAAGTTATCTTAATTACTTTGATGAATATGCATATGTTTATGTATATGAAATTCAAGAAAAATTATGTACAGTATTTATTTAGGGTTACAGGGAAGGGCAAATTTTTAATTTGACTACAATTTTTTCCTCGTTAAATAAAGTTATTTATTATTATTTAAGTTAAATACCCTTGAGTCCACCCCAATCAAACAAACAAAAAAAATTGTTGATGATCGGATTAACAAAATTTGTAAAAATCACTAGCAAAATGCAAGTTAAGACGAAGACTGCAAACAATTTGGGAAACCTATAAATTGATCCTTCTAAAATAAGTCCGCACAACCATGGGAAGACCCCATTCGTTCTGTTCTCCCCAACAGCACAGCCCTGTGAACACCATAACTTAATAACAAATCCACTTGAGAGAATCTCATTTGTAATGCAGGTTCCTCTTGTAAAGATGAGCGGTGGAATTGTATTGCACCTAATTCTTTTACAACATTCTATTGCCAAAGTTTGCAATAGTCATGCCATTATATGGGTTGTAAACTTGGTAATTTTAAACAGTCCGTGATAAACAGGCAATATATTAGTTCACACAAGACCAATAGAATAGGAACCATTTTCAAAATTAATTACAAAAAGAAACCTGTTAGCTACTCAGTCTGTTTGTTGTTATTGTCTTGTATCTGGCCATTGGATACTGACTATTATAACTTGAGGGGTATTTTTCCATGATGCTGGAACATCAATATTTGAGAGAAAGTTACCTATAATATCCATCTCATCTTGTATCTGGCCATTCATGATTGGGTATTGACTATTATAACTTCAATGGTATTTTTCCATGATGCTGGAACATCAATATTTGAGAGAAAGTTACTATAGGCACTGTATAATTTCCTAACCTAGTTATAACACTTCCTATTTTATGGTGTTGCTGGTGTCTCTTTTATAGTGTTGGAGCACATCATTGTTATATGATTGAATTGCCCTTAAGTACAGGGTTAAACACCATCAATCAACCGTAAGTGTGGCCAACCAAACTTTCACATATGTAACTAGTAAATGTGGGTTAATGTTTTCAGAATGTATAACGGTTTCCAGTTTTTGTAGGATTTTTTTGCCCACTTTGTTGATGTGTTAAGTTTATTTATTGAGGTATGAAGAGACTTTAATTCCAGTAGAAGGGATATTTGTACACCATAATAGAAAGTAGACCTGTTGAGTGTCTTCTCTTTTATCTACATAGACAAATAAAGATGTGGTAAGGCAAACAAACATTGTACCCATTCACCCCTAGTCTATTATCCTCTTACTCTTCATTATGCAACTTAAGTACATGTGAACCAAGAGTGTATCAACATAGTGAGACGAGTCAGTGTAAAGCAATTAGTGTGGGTGGTGTGAAATTGTTAGCTATTCCACTGACTGATCCAGGATCTTCCCGCTAATCAGATCCTAACTGCTATTATAAACAGCAGGCCAATATATGCTGGTCTATATTTCCTTGATTGGGAATCTATCCACTAGAGGAAATATGATAACTAGTTTTAACGGAGGCATTGAGTTCATAAGGCATCAGTCAGCTGGATCCAAATGAAATTTACCCCAGCCTTGAATTATTAATCCATTTCAGCCCTGGTAATAAGCTTCTGTGTTTATATTGATTCCCTGAGAGGGTTTTCCTCCCATTCCACACTGATTCAGCATTGCTGCCCTCACTCATGTCTCCCACTTCCATATATATCAAATAGTTTTTATGGGACAGAGAGTGGAGTTATAATATACTGGCCTTGAAATGCTGGCCTATCTGTTGTGTCTGTCACAGTGTATATTATTTTGTTCACCTGCAGATAACTTAATAAACTTACAACCTATTTATGCTCCACTTATAATAAATATATATATATTGTAATTGACATCTGCATGTTCACATGCTCCATTTTAACGTGATCCAATTCATTCATAAACTGGTCAACTCAATGTCTCTTGTACCTCCAAATGTTACAAATCATTGTTATCAAATACATTTGAATAATTTTCACCGTTGTCTACATGTAAGTAACTCTTGAAATTTGAGGTGGCCTGAGTTGGGTGGGAGGCTCTGATGTTTATACCATTTTTTTAAAAATCTTACTGTGACAAATAAGGTGAAATACCCTTTGGTAATGCTTTTTAACTTAACCCAACTTTTAAGTGGCATGATTTGTATGTTGTTTATTTGGGTTACCTCATACAACAGGTCATCAAACTGTGTTAAATGGCCTGAACCAGCAGATGTTAAGGCTGAGAATAATTAATTCTAACATGTATGTAGTTGTTGGTCTGTTAGTGGATTAAGAATTCTAACCAGGTATATAAGTCACAGTAGTTATCCAGAAACATTAGATACTATCTTATGGTACATGTAGTACTCCACTTCAAAATTGTCTTCATAAAGAAGAGAGTGGAGACCAATGGTTTGCTGGTTGGCTCCATGGTCCAACAGTTAAATATATTTACTCCTGCCAATTCGGTGTCTAACTCAATAGGGGGAGGTGTGTCAGATTTCAGTGCAGAGCTGTACCCACAAAAGTAGTGTCTGCTAAGTGCAATTTGTTTGGAGCATAGAAATGCTTTCTTTACTTAGCAGTGGAGGAAGATTAACATCCAGAAAAAGCTATGTTAAGTCGGCACATTTTATTTATACCTGTGCTAGTATCAATGACTGTTGGAATACACCATCGTCATATTTGTTAAATATCCTTAAAAACAGTGTAAAACACAAACCAATCTTTCAAGCAAAGTTAGTACCAGTTGAACAGTAATGGTTGATTTGATTCATTGGTGTTTTACACTGTACTTAAATGTATTTCACTTGTATGACGGTGGTGTAAGTATTCCAACATTAATTGACACTAGCACAACCAAGATGTGTAGCGTTTCCATAAAGTTGGAAAGTTAAATTTCCTCCAGGGCTTACTTAAGACAGCATTGCTACTCTTCAAACAAACTAACTGCCCTTAGCCAGAGGACAACAGAGTTATGGAGTACAGTACTCCTATGAGAACACTCAAAAGGTATATGTCTGACTTTAAACAACTAAAACTACCAACTATTGAACATGAAATACATACTTTAATGTCCTAGGTGTAAGTTATACACATAAAGTAATAAAACATAGCTACTTCTCAGAAAATAACTATCAGAGATTAGATTTAAAGTTTACCTATAATTCCAAAAAACATTGTTAAATGAGTCAAGGACATTAATGTTTCCTATTTTTAATTCATATACAGGGACATTTTTCTCTCATTTGATCACTTTCTCTTGAAATCAATATCACTGTTTTCGCACCACTCTGGGTAAAATCTCTTGGAATATGTAAGAAGAAATTGATTACAAAAGAAAACGTTTATTAATATTTATATATGTAAATTACTAATGTAATGGGTCCAAGAAAGAATTAAACAAGTTTGAGTTCAATTCACCCAGTCAGATGATACTTTATTACAAATAATGAAAATAACGCTTTCCCTGTACAAACTGACAAATAAAGTAACATGTGGTTAACATAATGATATGGACAAATCGATAATCATTTCTGTGTAAGTTTATATTTTCTTACATTTTACTTAACAAGCATTTTGAATAATAACAACAATTTTTGTACACAATTACAATGGTTTCAATTCCTGTACATATTCTATTAAGGGTATCTATAGTCTACACTTTCCTAAAGCTTAGTTAGAATATAGGCATACAACAAAAACATTCACCTATCCTGTCTATGCAATTATATGCGGGAAATAAACGATCACATTTGTGAGTATTCTATTGTATCTGCCCTTTGGCTAAGGGTAGTTTGTTTGAAGAGTAGCAATGCTGTCTTTACTTAGCACTGGAGGAAAATTTTCCAACATTATGGAAATGCTTCACATCCTGGTTATGCTAGTGTCAATTATTGTTGGAATACACTGCCATCATATAAGTGAAATACGGCATAAAACACCAATCAATCAATCAATCCATTGAGACCCGAACCCTCGTCCACTAGTCCAGTATTAGTACAGCAACCTCTGTAGACCATCAGGTTTATGAATTATGAGTGAGTCAGATGATGTGGCTCCGGCAGTTGCGGGGATGGTTTTTATGAGGTTTCCTTGCGGTTTTCCACCGTAAGTAGTCAAGGAGTCGTGTACAGCGGACAATCCGTCGTCATATAAGTGAAATTCCCTTGAGTACGACGTTAAACCCCAATCAAACAAACCAAAAAACAAACTTTGTTCAATAGCATGTTTGATAATGCACAAATCCGTGCAGGGAACACTGCGAAGCAAATCTGGCGTGGTAAGCCAATGACCAATCAACTGATGGAACCAAAGTCACGTGCCACTTTAATAGAGGGTGAACCACCGAAAACAAAGGGAAATCTCTGTACAGTGTTACAAATAATAAATTCCTGTTTCTGTCATTCATGGGTGGCTTCGTACACTCAATGGATTGGCATGCCATCATATGAGTGAAACAATCTTGACCCCTGCGAACCAAAGTAACAAACATTCACAGTTTAGGCTGACATGCTGTGGAATAAGTATGACTAAAGCCTCAAGTAGAGACAAATCAGCTGTATCCTCAGTCCAACAAGTCTGAATTGTTTGATATAGATTATCTGAACACAGATTTAACTGAATTAATTTGCACCTCCTGTCTGTTATTCCAGAAACTGAGGTAATTTACCTGGTATTTTGCCAACTGAATCTGTCAATTACATGTGTGTTGATCATGTATTCATTGTCTCTTATTTATAATGGTTATACTATGTTTGTTGTTTGTAGGATGCTGCTACGGTTGTGCAACAATTCATGAACAGAGAGCCTGATCAAGTTAACTTTACCCTCATGGCATTGGTTCGTAAAGAATAGATGGATTGGGCTCACCTGACTGGTCCCCAACCAAGGAGTATAACACTCCCGGCTTCCTTGTCCACTTGTCCATGTTGCTTTCCACCAGAACACAATGGCTACCTGTCTGTAACCAGTTATTCCCAACAGTTCACATTCCACCACAATATCAGTGTTTTTTACTAGTATTTGAGAATTGGAAAACTTCGGTCAAGGAAACCATGTTAATGTGTATGTTTTGAACTGATGATGACATACTGAAGCTGAGCTATAATATGTGCTAAAGTTGCATGTAAACAACACTAGCATGTGTTCCTAGCTCAAAGCTTCTTTCCTACTATTTTGCTCAAAACTGCTCTGCGGAATTCCTGGCTGATGTTTTGTAATGGCTTGCAGGGTTTTGTGATATTTTCCTCACTACTTCTGTAGTTCAAAGGAATTCAGATTGCCTTTCATTTATTATTTTCTCAATGGAAGGGAGCAGAAAATGTGGTGTCCAGACATAAATCAAACAAAAGCTTATTGATCAAAAGAAATATATGTACTCATATGTTGATTTGAAGATGGGGCTAGTGAAGGAATAAAGGAAATATTGTGTCATAAAAATGTCATTTATATTTATTTAGTACTAATATTGTTTTCAGACTGGTTGTAGTAGCTGTAACAGATACAAGTGTCATGTTACAAGCTCCAAATTTAAACCCACCCCACCTGTACCTCTTCTACAAACAAAATTGTAATTCTTATATTTATGATCTCATACTATGCTCTAAAAAATTAGCAGTTTTTAGCCAAATATCCAAAGAATCATGTCAAACACCTGTCTTTGGATTAAACTGAGATAATTGTTTAAAATATTTATCAACAGCTTATCAAGTGGTGACCAGATATAACCTTTATGTGTATAGTGATTGTGCAATTGTGAATCATATATTGCAAATGTTCAAATGAGATCTAGATCAGTTTAAAATGGATTTAAGATGCAAAAAAAATATACATGTATGGGTTATATGATCTATCCAGCAGTTTTCGAAGACTCTGTGCCAAACTCTCAAATGCCAACCTGTTCTAAGAAGTGTTACTGTCTTGCTTCTGCTGCTCTGGGTTTTTTTTTGTATTAAAAGTTACTGTTTGGCTTCTATATTGTTGTCAAATACTTTTTTTTAATTTCTTCACATTAATGAGAAACCCATTTCTGACATCAAAATACATCCAAACACGCCAACAGAAGGTTGGGGCTGTTATGCAATCATCTATGTGAAAGGACCTTAAGTACAGTGCTAAACCCCCAATCAACCAAACATAGCCAAAGTTCTCATGGTAAGGCCATATCAGCCATTCTGACAGATTGCCCGGATTTCAAGCGAAAGACTTGTTTTTCCACATTTCAGTACTTCTCATTTGTAATTTGAAATATATATTTATTCATATTTAATTAATAAAAGAGTCCTGATAACAGAGAATTAGCCAATTTGAAAATCGATAGTGACAGGAGTTAGGCCATAAAACCAGAGGCTATAACAAAGTTGTCAATAGCTTACACAAAAAACAGGTTTGGACGTTGATGTCAAACTCTACACACAAACGATCTACATCAGTTGCAACAATTATAGATTTTAATAAAATAGTTGTCTGGGAACACTAAACCTGTCAACTGACAGTCCTAGGCCGGCTGCTGTAAATGCGTTTAAATTTAATCGACTTTTAACTTATTACAGTTCATCAGGTATGTTATCAGTTTTAATGCATGTCGCAGTTCAATGTGCTATTAGCAACTAATCGTCTTTTAAACAACTGTGATTCAAAGCACAATTACATTTAAGCCAGGATTATATAAAAGCCTATCTCTCTAATCCTAGATAAGAGATTTGATATGCGGCTTAATAACAACTAATCTTTGTAAGGGGCAAAACAAAATCGATCTGCTGTGTTTTCGTTTTGTGTTCTGTCCTTTGTTGCCAATGAAGCCGTGGGTAGTGTTGTTGATTGGGCAGGTGTATGTGGCAGTCGAAATGTTGCTTATGCAATCCCTGAATCGTCATAACATCGACATTCAGTCCTACGCCACATGGTATCTTTGTTTGTATCGGCTTATCATGTGTTCGATGATGCGAAAGTTTTAGCTTTTATAAATTTTCTTTTTTTAACTTTCATTTGACTTTAAATTTTTTTTTTAAAAAGGCCTAAGTAAACGGTTTTCTTGTTAAGAAATCAAAAGTATCTAGAACCAATTTTACCGCAATAACTGAACTACATTATTTGTTAGAAACCCATTCTAACCATTATTCTTGATTCTATGTAAATTTAGCAGAGTTGTAAAAACCTTACTTATTTTTGTACATGTTTTTCGATATTTCATTTTCTAGTGTTTTGATTGGTGTGCTTGATCTAGTCATTAGCTAATTGTTATGCTCTATAAATTTAATTGAATCCGATTATCACATCACAATACACAACATTGGCCAACATGGAGGCTACTCAGGCTAGCTATTCGACTCCTGTCCTTGCTTGGGCTCATACCTACCATTATAGTGCCATATCTTCTGGAAACTATCACAGAGTTACGGACACTAGATGTGTGGTCATGGGGAAAGTGTCCTTTGGGTGTGAAGAGTTTCTCTTTGAACTCTTCTACTGGTAGTGAAACACCAACCAATACATGCAAAGATGCACTGAAAATTAGACCACAAGCAAGGTGGTGTAGCTAATTCCATAAAATTCTCAGCAAATTCCTCCCAACATGTCATCAGAAGATTAGCAAGAAGAAGTTTTCACAATATAAACCGTTTTCATTCTAGTTTGGCGGATGGTTGGGGAAAAGCCTCATGGTTCTTTCGGAGCTAAGGGGCAAACTGACCAATCTGTTTGTGATGTATTTTTATTACATCATGTGAATGTCCCGTCTTTTATTTCTTTGTTGCCAATGACTCAGTAGTCTAGGTTTCTTTCCTTCAACCATTGGTCTGACACGCAGTCATGTTAGTGAAAAAATGTAAATTATGGCGTTAAACCTCACTAATTTTTTATTTGTCGTTTTTAGCTTCCAATACTAGGTCCCATAACTACGTAGCTCTCGTATTTATTCGGGAAAGACGTATAAAGTCACGAATCTTGCTATTTCATGTCAATTGTGATTGCAATACTGTCTGCTAAACAGGTGTTCCTTAAGCTATGAAAAATTGCCGAATAAATGGATGCTTACATGTTTAACTAAAATTTGGTTTTGGTTTTCAATTATTCGTCTTTCGTTTTTGTCTGGCTATAAAGAATTCCACTTAAATTAGGCTTGGAGTTTAATCACTTTTTCCGGGCATTTTGTAACCAACAGCTTTTCAAGGTAAGATGGACGCGGCATCACGCTCTTCCGAGGAAATCACATGGCGGAGATCTACTCCTCGCCACATTTATGACAAAATCCAGCTGCTTAAAAATGTGTTATGCTGGTCGAAATAAACAGGAATTCAATTTAACAATATTTAAATTTGTTATAAGCTTGAAAAGAATTACATTGAGCTGGAGTTTAAGAGGTACTTGGCTTCACGATTGTTCGTTGTTTTTTTTTTCTCTCCACACTTTTCTCCTCCTGTCATTGGACAGGTGAGGTTAGGACCCATTTTGTAACCATCAACGCAGATTGCAACTCGCACCATACCTTTCTTTCCAATAAGTCACTTGGCGGATCACTCGGATTATTAGCCACAGTTGCGGGAAAATCCAGCTGTATAAACATGTCTGCAGTTGTACAACATGCATCCATCGTCCAGGTGCATTTTTACTGTTGTAATTTGCCGGTCGACGTCCTTACAATTTGCGATAATCTACCGAATATCCCTGCAAAACCTGTTCACCATAGACCGAGCACTCCGCAGTCGCTCGGCCGAACAGCGATGTTTTATAGAGAGCTACTGCTGGGATTAGTGTATACTTATCCAAGGTTACAGCTAACACCAGGTCTATTCAAGTGAGGCCTGTTCAATAAAACTAGCGCTCGTTGTACCAAAAAGTCAGTTATCTGGTACTTAGAATGGTTTTAGTGGAATATTTTGCCTTTCCAACCATAGAAAATCATATTAAAATAAAAAAAATGATATCTTTAAAAAATCAGGGCGAACTTTAAAAAAGTTTTGCAGTCTTTATTATCGTCTTTTTAAATGCAACAAGTTTTTAATCTCGACAAGGACAAGTTTCAAGAAATAAGCATGTAAAATCTGCGAAAGTCTGAAAGTCTTTCTTTGCAATAATAAACATTAATAACTGATTTGTGTAAGAGCTGAGACCCAAGCTTCTCAAAACAACAGAGCAGTAAGTCACAGGTCTATATGATAAAGTGTTGTTTCCTGATAAATAGGAACTATCAATTAGAACTAGCCACTTGTGACCTCTCACGTCAATGCTAGATCTAAACAATAGATATTATCATTCTTCAATCCAATCCAGAACCGCCATTGGCTAGGATTTGGAAAACGTTCAGGAAATTTATGTAAACAACAAACTGATGTCAAATGACATAAGCTTGATAACCTCGATCAGAAAACCATCTGTTTTGAAATATTTTGCCTGTTGGTTCTTATGTCCTGTTACAGTTAGGACAGAAAAACAAACACTTGTTCAATGTGTTGTGACTTCGTTTGCACAATGAGCAGGTGGTTGGAGAAGCTTCCTGTTGCCCTGGTGCTTTCCGAGATAAAGAGAAACAGAACGCCGATATGTTTGTGGTGTATTTGTATTGTCCCGTGAGTGTCCTGTATTTGTCCTGTGATGTTTTTGTTTGTTGTCATTGGTGTCGCGCCGTCATGTGAGGGAAATAACCTTAAGTATGGCGTTAAACCCCAATCAAACAAACAAACTTTTCCAGTGATAATGAAAAAAAACCCCAACAATTTATGACATTCGAGACATTGCATTGGGCTCTTTTATTTCCCACGGCCCTCTAAGATCCACTGATTATTATTATCATTATTATTATTGCATTCAACAGGCTCTGCTGATCCAATCACATGACATGACTGATTGTCCAAATCTCCAGATTTTAGAAATATTTTCAGTGGCAAGACTCAAAAACAAATTACTTTCAAACGACCTACATTTTGTCAGCTTTCTTGGAGGATATGTAGGTTGATTTATAGGAGAACTTGTGTTAAAACCAGTTTTTACTGCACACGTCCGGACAAATATTCTTTCCGTAAAAATAATTAGATTTTTTTGTGTGTTAATGTCATTAGCAGATAGACAATAATGGAAATTAGCTGTTAATGTTTAACGTGGACTTTTTTTAAACAGGTACATATAAGTGAGTGATAGAAGTTGGTTTGCTAATTCATAAAGATAAGACAATGGCACACTTTGTTATGTTGACGTCTTTTGTATCCCTCCCCGCCGTCTTTTTCCGTCGCATTCAGGTAAAGCAACCATATGTAATTGTAACTTGTCTTCATCGGAATTACTCAGTTTTCACATGAAGTATTTCAGGTTATCTTTTTGTAAAACTTTTTGAAACCCATCTGTCTTCCTTAGTTGCTTAGAATCGGAAGACACAGTGAGCGATGAACTCTCTAATAGCATCCTTTTAACCGTAAACAACTATAACTGCTGGGTTTGTCTAGAATTGGTCTTTATACTACTTTGCGATTCTTTGTTTGAATTTGCTGATCAGTTTTTCTTGTGTTAAACAGAAAAGATAGTTATGGATTGTTCAACACCAACCCATCTGTCAATCAATCTTGAGGTTATTCTTTGTTCCTACATAATTATATATTACTCTAAAATATAAGCTCTGTGGTTTGGTAAACGGGTGACGGAAAGCTCAGAGGACTGGAACATTAACCTATAGAGTTTACATTCTGAAAACGAGACAATAATGTGATAATGATCTTTTTTGTGTCTTTTAGAAAGTGAAGATTAACAGTATTCTCGTTATTTTGGGATAACACTTTCTTAGTTTGAACAGATTCTAGTTAAGACAATTTTGCAGGTTGAAATCCGTCCGGGAATCGAACCCACGACCCTCATCGAATCGTCAGCAGTAAATGCCGGCCACCTAGACCACTCAGCCACCCGGCCTTTTACAAAAATAGAAGGTTAGTCAGCTGGAGTCTAGGTAGCGGACATTCACTACCCCTCTGATAGGAGAGTAGTTTTCTGATTAATTATCTTAACTAGAATCTGTTCATACTAAGAAAGTGTTATCCCAAAATAACGAAAATACTGAATAATGTGATAATATTTTGATTAAACCACACTTATAACGCTTGAAGCCTATTTCAGATCTCTTTTTGTCCTCGTTTTGCCACACTTACGCAGGATGAGAAGTAACATCGTTTTGCCACACTTACCCAGGATCAGAAGTAACATCGTTTTGCCACACTTACCCAGGATCAGAAGTAACTTCGTTTTGCCACACTTACCCAGGATGATAAGTAACCTCGTTTTGCCACACTTATACCCTTGATGAGAAGTAGCCTCGTTTTGCCACACTAATACCCTTGATGAGAAGTAGCCTCCTTTTGCCACACTTACCCAGGATGAGAAATAACCTCGTTTTGCCACAATTACGCAGGATGAGAGGTAACATCGTTTTGCCACACTTACCCAGGATTAGAAGTAACTTCGTTTTGTCACACTTATACCCTTGATGAGAAGTAGCCTCGTTTTGCCACACTAATACCATTGATGAGAAGTAACCTCGTTTTGCCACACTTACCCAGGATGAGAAATAACCTCGTTTTGCCACACTTGCCCAGGATGAGAAGTAACCTCGTTTTTCCACACTTTTCCAGGGTGAGAAGTAACCTCCTTTTGCCACACTTACCCAGGATGTGAAGTAACCTAGTTTTGCCACACTTGGCCTGGATGAGAAGTAACCTCGTTTTGCCACACTTGCCCTTGATGAGAAGTAAACGAATCGTCTTGCACGGTTTCTATTACCCAGACGATATTTATTTTGTTAAAATTTTGCAGGTGTTCAATTCAGGTGACTGAAGCGAGAACTTCTAGGAGACAGGAAAACAGGGAAGTTTTATACCATGAAGTGTTTACTTCAGGAGTTTGTCCTTCAATACAGAATACGTAGCTTTCATGAAAACGACAGACCTTCTATAAATATTTGTTAATCGGTATCCTTTTGTTTCAGGTCCGGAATATCCACGTAGGCTTATTCAAATTTCTTACAATTATCTCTTTAAATGTGCTGTATAAACCGACATGTGTTGCTGAAATAGTGCATTTGTTTAATTATACGTTTACAGCACAATTGTGTATAGTTACCGAATATATTTTAGCACTGGCATAAGATATACCTTACCAACTGGCTACATCTGGTTTATCACACGACAGAAGATATTCCTGTAGCAAATTGCTACATCTGGTTTATCACACGACAGAAGATATTCCTGTAGCAAATTGCTATATCTGGTTATCACACGACAGAAGGTATTCCTGTAGCAAATTGCTATATCTGGTTATCACACTATACCACCAGTATCACCAATTCTGTATAACGAGTATTTACAAGGCCATTCGCACATTCCATGACCTTCAATATGTTGAACTGCAGTATTTAACATGACGTCAATGTACAGACAAGGTGACATCACTATATAGCACTAATGGCATCAATAAAAAGCCAACATGACAGGAATATATAGACAACATGACATCAATATATAGACAACATGACATCAAGGTATATACAACATGACCTCAATATATAGCCAGCATGCATGTTATCAATATATAGCCAACATGACATGAATATATAGACAACATGACCTCAATATATAGCCAGCATGAAATCAATATATGGACAACATTGCATCAATATATAGACAACATGAAATCAATATATAGACAACATGGCATCAATATATAGACAACATGGCATCAATATATATACAACATTGCATCAATATATAGACAACATGAAATCAATATATAGACAACATGACATCAATATATAGACAACATGGCATCAATATATAGACAACATTGCATCAATATATAGACAACATGACATCAATATATAGACAACATGACATCAATATATAGACAACATTGCATCAATATATAGACAACATGAAATCAATATATAGACCACATGAAATCAATATATAGACAACATTGCATCAATATATAGACAACATGACATCAATATATAGACAACATGGCATCAATATATAGACAACATGAAATCAATATATAGACAACATGAAATCAATATATAGACAACATGAAATCAATATATAGACAACATGACATCAATATATAGACAACATGACATCAATATATAGACAACATGACATCAATATATAGACAACATGACATCAATATAGAGACAACATGACATCAATATATAGACACCATGGCATCAATATATAGACAACATTGCATCAATATATAGACAACATGACATCAATATATAGACCACATGACATCAATATACAGACAACATTGCATCAATATATAGACAACATTGCATCAATATATAGACAACATTGCATCAATATATAGACAACATTGCATCAATATATAGACAACATGGCATCAATATATAGACAACATTGCATCAATATATGGACAACATGGCATCAATATATAGACAACATTGCATCAATATATAGACAACATTGCATCAATATATAGACAACATGGCATCAATGTATAGACAACATGGCATCAATATATAGACAACATGACATCAATATATAGACAACATGGCACCAATATATAGACAACATGGCATCAATATATAGACAACATGGCATCAATATATAGACAACATGGCATCAATATATAGACAACATGACATCAATATATAGACAACATGGCCTAGCCAACATCAAACGAAAACTGAAAAATAATCAAATAAAACTATTTAAGCGTATATTCAATATATTAAAATGAGGCATATGAAGCGGTGAAATGACTGGATATGTATATTACTTAGATCCGGGTTCCGAGTCGTGGCTTGCATTTAGTTATTAGCATAATGGTTAATTACAAGGTGTATAATCTCAAACATACCTTGTTGATATAGGAGGACTTAATAAAGAGGGGGAATCCCATGCAGTGTTACTAAATCTATTCAGTGTGATTGGTGGCTTACCGTATGCTCACACTTTTTAGTGTTGTTTTGTCAAATCCTGTTTGGATTCTGTGTGTATGTATGGACTTATGCAGTAGAATAGCCGCCAGGGCTAAAGTAAAAACCTAAGCGAACCGCCACGTTTACACTATAACAGATATATTTAGTATTTTACACGGATTTTCCGCCTGTAACACGAATTATCCGTTACCAATGCTTACCAACAGTTAACATTTATATAATATGTGTTTTATAGCTTAACATTTACTTCCTTAACACAAATATCGCCCGTTTTCATTTTACAGCATTATCCTTGGCACAACACGATTTACTCCTGAAATCAACAGTAAAGGGTCATGCGAAAACGTTTGCATCATTATAATATGAAACATTGTATGAAGATGTAAAGACATTCAAACTGTTGAATGCAATAAATTTCACAGATATTAGGCCTCTATATAGCCAACTAATAGGGCAGAACAGTTGCAAGCGCTGTCGTAATGATTCTAATTTGTAAGCTCCAACAGATCTACAGAACCAGATCCATTGTGCGGCGCAATTTTAATTATTGATGTTTTCACAAACTATTTTTTTTAGCGAAAATAACAATACAATGTATAAAATACTGATGTCATACACTATCAGGAATAATGCTTTATTGAGAGGTCTGTGGAAAAGACGACGGTTCTATGGAACCATGCATTACGACCAAAACGGTTCGTTGTTATAAGATATGCTTCAAGACGACGGTTCTATGGAACCATTCCGACCAAAACGGTTCGTTGTTATAAGACATGCTTCCATATTGAACCATAACGATTTCCACTTGAGCCATGCACAAGTTGAAGAACTTTTATTGTGGCATGTGACATTTCACATTATCGCATACTTCCACAAAGACTTAAGCACAATCGTATACTGCTTTCACGTGTACTATTTGCAGAGTAGTACATACATGCATGCATGAATTCGCCATGTAGATTGTACATGGATTAAGATATAAAGTGTTGATTTTGTTTACCGCAAATCACTTTATTTACTGAAAATTTAAAGGACTTGTCCATTGTTTTGGGATAAGACGCAGTCGAATCCTTTTTAATTTACAGTTCTCTATGTGATTTATGGTAAAAAAATCAAACCCTGATTTGATTTTTAATGCTACGTTCGCACTATCACGATTGGCGGCACGATTGAAATCGTCGTCTTAATCGTGGTGATCCTATCAGATCTTGAGGTCAGTCGTGGCAATCGTGTTAATCGTAGGAAAGTTTTGGACGGTTAAAAAAATATGTCTACGATCAACACGATTAATTGTCAATCGTGACTATCGCATGAGATCGTATTGGACCGTAACAAAGCGCGACATATGATCAACACGATTGTCACGACTGACCTCAAGATCTGATAGTATCTGATAGGATCACCACGATTTAGACGACGATTTCAATCATACTGCCAATCCTGATAGTGACAACGTAGCATAACCGTCCAAAACTTTCCCACGATTAACACGACTGATCTCAAGATTTGATAGGATCACCACGAGTACTCCACTATTAAGACGCTAGTCCTACTTCAACGTATCGCTCACGGGTTCGAGTCCGTCTGTCGACTACAGGTATACGGAGCGAATAACACGATGTAGCTCCAGCGGGGGTGGTTTTAACAATGTTTCCTCTCGGGTTTCCACCGTATTTAAGCACGAAACATGGCAAAAATGGACAATCCGTCATCATATAAGTGAAATTACCTCGAGTAAGACGTTAAACCCCAACCAAATAAACCAAGGAATGATTTTACACATTAAAATTATTGCACTGCATCAACAGAAATCGTGGAACGTCAAGTTTTGTAAAACTATAGGTGTAAAAATAGCGTACGAGATTTTAATGTCGTACGACATTTTGTGAAAGTAGACCAGACCCTTACGGAAACCGCTTCCTTTTTAAATAATTTTATTGTAGATAAACTAAAACCGGAACATAGAAAACGAAAACAGCATTGGAATGTAAATCTCTTATTGTCGGAAGGTCCAAGCAATACTCATATTTAGCAGACAAGAAAATGTCGCGAAATTTCACTTTATTTGATAAAAATTAAAACAATAACGTTTTAAAAGGAGATTTAGATGTACATTGCTTTTAAAGCTGTGGTCAGTATGGCCTACTCTTGTCACCGCTGGTTAGTGGGATGGAAGGTGAACCTGGAAACTGAAAGTTGTAGGCGTCAGTGTAATAAAACGTCATCGGGTGTATTCATAAAATTGTCTTAACCTCGCGAGATTCTCATGTCTGCGGTATCCTCATTACGCTCGTCCGTGAAAAGTGTGTAAATAAGCACCAACATCGTGCATTTTGTTCACCGGAAGCCTATTACCTTCGCATCACTATCCACAGGCTTAAATAAAACGCCCATCAATTCATATGGCCTTTAAAGGCATAAACTTATAGTTTTGCAGGACATTATGCATTTGATTAAAACCGGAAGCAGTCTTGCCTCAATGCCTTACGTACAGTCCGCTTGGTCATAAACCAGGACCATTTTGAGTAGTGATATTCGCTAAAACGGCGTAAATTGTGCCGTCGTAGCCAGACAAATTACAACTGTATAAATACATCAGGACTATGCTGTGATGTCATGCAGCTGTAGACCAATGCAATTCCCTTTTATAGATACTAACAAATTTCATTATTCTTAAATCAAAATTTGTTTCCATTTAAGGTTGACACACATTACACATTTTCAAATTTTTAAGCAGCTGGAAGTCTCGTGACTGCCTGGTAAGAGAGTGATGGCGCGGGTTTATCCCAAAGTTCCCAGTCTGCGTTGAAAAGCTAGATGGTATTTGATGGTTACAAAATGCACATTTTGTTCTGAACCCCAAAGAGATGGAAACTTTGAGCTTTCTATAAAGCAGTGACTATCTTTCTGAGTTGATGTAAAACAATGTATGTCCTGATGGCCACAATCGTTTGACGTCCGAGATCAAGTGTGCAGTACAGTCGAGTACTTCGGAGTGGCTATTCGTGTCTTAATACTGGGAATAAAATATGAGATTGAGGACACAATGCTAAGCTTTTATAGCTTTCAAGATGGCATGGACAGCTTGAAACCTGGAAAGGGTGTAGAGCCTTTCTTTGTCTAGCTTTGCATTCTAATCACGTATGCATAGTAACTATACTTGCGGAAGGCATTAGAGTGTATGGAGGAGTAATACAATTTCTTTTCCTAGCTATCCAAAGTTTCTTTTCGGGAGTTACAAGTAAGAAGCAACAGTCGTGATTTCCATCTGTATTTACAACTGAAAGTGGGAAGATAAATGGTCAAATGAGCCACGGATTGTCTATTCCTGTCATTTCAAGCAACTTAAACTCTCTGTGGCTAGGTGATTAATTCTGATCTCTCCACAAATGCACGTCGGCGGATGAAAGCTTTATTCCGCCGGAGTCCCATCGTCGCCAGGCGTCCCCCTATCTAGGACATGTTCAATTCACAAACGGAAAGTGATTGTGTATATTTTCTAACTATCTGAAATCCACCACAGTAGGCCTATACATGCAAAAAGAAAACATGTTAATATTTCAATGATTGATTGTGTTTGATCGCGCATGCAGAAAGTTAATATTTCAATTGATTTACATGTTAATATTTATGACTTAAAAAAATCACCTGTGTTTATTGCGTATATAATGAAACAGTATCAACCAATAAATTAATAAAAAAAAAACTTGTAGGGCCTACAATAAAATGGTGAATGAAGAGATACAAAAAATAAAATAATATAAAATAATCATAAAGAGATAACAACAGAATTAGTGCTATAAAATGTTGAAGTGACAATAAGAGTTATGTTTAAGATGACAACACTGCTGTTTTGACAATTTTAATTGTATTGATAAATTGTTAAATATTATAATTGAATTGTTGAAATAAGAAGCCTAACGTGAAATCATTTTATTTTATTTCAATGCTATTGCGGGTGTTATGTGATAGACTAAACACCATATAATCCCCATCACACTTTAGTGCACACGTGTAAAGTTAGAATAGTACAACTGTTATAGCATGGATATTGCCGGGTTTATGGTGTATTTTACTAAACAAATATATAGGCCTGTGACGGAAAAATGTTATTTGCAGTACTTGCTCAATTTTAGTATGATCTATCAATAAAACTATGATTTATAAATATAACTTATATAAATAAGTTCTAAATATATACCCTTTCACAAAACAGTGTTAAAACTTGTTTACAGAGATTTGTCGGTTTAACTTTTATCAAGCGTTCGATAAAGTTTTGTATTAAAATTAATTAAGTTGAAACTCGACTTCCGCGAAGAGGTACAGTATGAAACTGTGAAACGAAATTGCGTTGCATGGTACGTGTATGTGGGTCATATTCAAGGCGACCACACGCACACTCACGCTCATCACATATCTTTATTTATTGCACGAAATTTTATACGGCATGTTTTAAAACCCGAAGCTAATATCACGAAAAATCTTGGCAGGGGGCGTTTGGTATAAATTTGATCCCGAAAGGACTAACCGAACCTCTCAACCCTGCTAACATCAGTGCCAAGTTCTGATTGATTCTCGTATGTTCGATCAGCTCCGCAAATCCTTTAAAAATTGAGTAGTTCATTCATAAATTGAGTTTGTACATGTATATACTTTCTATCCTGTTAGCCACTTGTCTTCATGCAATCTCCACCCTGCCAGCCCCGTGTGATCGATCTCCACTGCCAGCCCCTTGTCTCTGATCTCCACCCTGTCAGCTCCTTGTCCTCGATCTCCACCCTGCCAGCCCCTTGTCCTCGATCTACACCCTGCCAGACCCTTGTCCTCGCTCTCCACCCTGCCAGCCCCTTGTCCTCGATCTCCAACCTGCCAGCCCCTTGTCCTCGATCTCCAACCTGTCAGCTCCATGTCCACGATCTCCACCCTGTCAGCCCCTTGTCTTCGATCTCCACCCTGCCAGCCCCTCTTCTTCGATCCCCACCATGCCAGCCCCTTGTCCTCGATCTCCACCCTGTCAGTTCCTTCCCCTCGATCTCCAACCTGTCAGCTCCATGTCCACGATCTCCACCCTGCCATCCCCTTGTCTTCGATCTCCACCCTGTCAGACCCTTGTCTTCGATCTCCACCGTGTCAGACCCTTGTCTTCGATCTCCACCCTGGCAGCCCCTTGTCCTCGATCTCCACCCTGTCAAACCCTTGTCTTCGATCTTCACCCTGTCAGCCCCTTTGTCCTCGATCTCCACCCTGTCAGACCCTTGTCTTCGATCTCAACCCTGTCAGTTCTCATGTCCTCCATATCCACCGAGTCCGTTCCATGTCGTCGATCTACACCCTGCCAGACCCTTGTCTTCGATCTCGAACTTATCACTTCCCAAATCTTAGATGCCCACCCTGTCAGCTTCTTGTCCTCGATCACCATCCTGTCAGCTCCCATGTCCTCAATCTCCACCCTGTCAGTTTCAATTCCTTCTCGACTATGCCAGCCTCTTGTACTCTCCACCCAGCCAATGCACTCTCCACTCCACGCTGTCAGCCCCTTGTTCTCTCCAATCTGTTAGTCCTCTTTCCTTTTCATATTGTCAGTTTCCTCTGTTTTTCAGTCTGTCAGTTCCCTTTCGTCTCCACGTTATCTACACTCCTCTACACTGTCTCGGTATACACTCCTCTCCACTCTGTTGGTCTGTACTCTCCTCTCCACACAGTCTGTCTACTCTCTTCTCAACTCTGTCGTTCTACCTACCTCTACACACAGTCAGTTAATTGCCTTTCTACTTTCCTCTCCATCGACTCAGTTGACCACCCTTCCTCTTCAGTCCTCTTTCCTTACCACCTTGTTACCACCTCTCCACTGTGTCTATTCTCTCCTCACCACTATCGGTCTACGCTCCTCTCCACTCTGGCGATCTACACTCCTTTCCACCCTGTCCGTCTCCTCTCCACTCTATCGGTCTACTCTCGTCTCCTCTCGGCTGTATCAATTAATTCCCTTTCATCTCCACTCTGGAGGTCTACATTTTTCTTCACTGTGTCGGTCTATACTCTCCTCTCCGCTCTGTCGGTCTGCGCTCCTCTCCACTTTTACGGTCTACGCTCTTCTCCACTCTGTCAATCTACTCTCCTCTCCACTATTTCGTCCTACACTCCTCTCCACTCTTTCGGTCTACACTCCTCTTCACTCTGTTAGTCTACTCTCCTCTCTATTTTTTCAGTCTACTCTCCTCAGCACTATTTCGGGCTACACTCCTATCCACTCTGTTGGTCTACTCTCCTCTTCACTCTGTCGTTCTACACTCCTCCCCAATATGCCAATCTACTCTCCTCCTCACTCTGTCGGTCTACACTCCTCTCCATTCTGTCGGTCTACACTCCTCTTCACTCTGTCGGCCTACTCTACTCTGCAACCTGTTTCCCTCTCCTTTGCTCGCTGGCAGGCCACTCCCCTTACCACCCTGTTTGTTTAATTAATCTCCCTAGGGTGGAGCGGAGAAGGAATTGACAGGGTAGAGAGCAGAGTCAGTCGTCTTGCTCTCTTGATTATCATTTTCGTCTTCAGAAAGTTTACTTCAACATTGCCCGAAATTGAAAAGATATGTTGCTAGGCCTATATATGTTACTTGATTTACACTACCACTTGCGATCATTATTTCATCTATACATGTCAAAGCTTCGCCGTTTCTTGATTTACACTACCACTGGCGATCAATATTATATTCACGATAAATATGACATAGCATCACAGTTATTAATAGCCTAAATTGAAAACAACGAAACAACATCCGTCTTGAAAACGTTAAAAACATTATTTCCGCCACATGTGTATAACCTTTTCAAATTTTTTGTTGAAAATATAATGGGGAATTATCTTTTAATATAATATGAAGCAAAAAATAGAAAACCATACAAAAACCAAGGGATTATTTTTGCAGAGCAATTTGACCTGATTCAAGGTCGAGGAAGAATATTGTTCATTGCCAATATCTTATCGTTACGATCCAATTTTTAAAAAAAATAGATATTTCCATCATGTAAGAGAGCACGTGATTCCCAACCTACGATTTAAATGTTGGTATTTTCCAACAGAGGGAAGAATGACATTGGTTAAAGACGGATTAAACACGTTTGTGATATTCAAAACAAAACAACAAAGATTGCCACAGCTTGTGATGCAATGCAATATATGCGGACACAAGAGCGTATAGTATACATGGTGTGCATCACGATACATATACCGACCACCATTCAGGTCGTTTTACATATATGCGGATATGGACATTTGGACATTGTTTGCACTCTGTATACGTGTCATGAAACTGTTACCACTAATTCTATGTTAATTTGTACATCCGCACAAGTCTCAGTAAGATAGATAATCTCATTCAACCAGCCTACGGTATACGGATATATAATCAAGCGGGGTGTTTTCATCAGAGAAAAAATATATTTAAAACAAAAACGTCCCTACAATTTTCTAGGAACTCGGACTAGGAAATAAATAAAAATCCCCTTCTAGTTTAAGTTTGTTTCACAACAAACGTTAAAAGAAACAATAAATAAAATACCCACTTGCTGCGTAGCCTATATAGTGAGGTATATGTTTTTTAAAAATATTTTATTATATAAACGCGCCCTTTTGGCACATTTTATACAATGATGAATTTTGTCTATATACACCTCAAAGCTTCACCGTTACTTGATTTATACTACCACTTGCTATTCAATTAAAAATAAACACATTTACTGATGTAAATATTCATATAACCTATCAGCAAGTCAGGTTAAGCGTTATATTGCCTGGACAGGTTTCTCATGTAAACATAACAGTATTAGAGCGCTCGTTGAATGTTCTCTTATTGTTTTTAGACAACTCACAGCAATAAAGCGCTCGTTGTCGATCGATCAGTTTGGTTGATTGATTGGTCGATCGATCTACCGAGTGACTGATTGATTGGCTAATCGAGTGAATGATAGTTTTATTGATTATTTTTTGATTGATTGATTGATTGACACGCAGTGTTCAATCGTATTTCACTCAGATTAGTCCAGTTGTATAAACAGCCATATGAACACACATGACGTATTTCCCTTATCAAGATGGCGAGTACAGGAAGGCGTCCAGTATATGCGATTTTCAAACGGTCTCGGGTTCGAATACCAAATAATTAACATGTAAACCTACTTGTCACCTTTACATTTTAATTACATATCTCAACAATGGTTTACATGCAGATATATATTAAAAGTTCAACTCATCGTAAGCTAAAAATATAATCCAGGTATAAATTAGCTTTATCTTGACAGCTATTATAATTAATATACGGGGGAAGTTGTTTTACCTGCCCATTTGTAATTAATGTAAAGAAACTTTGAGATAAAGAAGAGCCACGCGACTGGCAAACTTTCCCTAATTACAAACTCTTGTCTCCACAGTTCTCTGACATGAGCAGTTGTAATTAATTTAAACACTCGCTGAACATACATGGACACCCACTGGGATACATCGGTCATTAGCAAACTGGAGAACTGCAACAAGTTTTATGGCTTTGCTAGATTAGTACATCACTAAAAACCAACACTGGATAGAGGAGAAAAAAGTAAAATACGGCGAGACAAAGTAATTATAGAAAGAAAAAGAACAACTTACTTTTGATTTAGATTTTTAGCCGCGCAATGTTTTTGACAGAGGTAGATTGTTTCGCTACATATAAACGCTTGTGTTGATTACATCTGGTTTGTTATGCGGCCAGATGGTTCAGCCATCATATATGTCAGTCTTCGTGACTTACCAATAAATACATGCATGCTCATATGTCATTCGGATTTGTTTAAGTAACCAAACCAACAGAAGAGCATGTAACCTACTATAGCCAACTAAACACAGTGCCTATAACCAAACCAACAGAAGAGCATGTAACCTACTATAGCCAACTAAACACAGTGCCTATAAACGAACCAACAGAATAGTTTGTGACTAACTAGAACCAACTAAACACCCACCAAATGGAATAGTCTGTGATTGTCTAGAACGAATAAACGAAATAATATATGGTTGCCTCGAAATAAATTGACTGAATAGTCTATGATTGTCTAGAACGAATAAACGAAATAATCTATGGTTGCCTCGAACTAAATTGACTGAATATTCTATGATTGTCTAGAACGAATAAACGAAATAATCTATGGTTGCCTCGAACTAAATTGACTGAATAGCCTATGGTTTGTCTAGAACTAAATCGACTGAATAGTCTATGAATTGTCTAGAACTAAATTAACTGAATAGTCTATGGTTGTCTAGAACAAATAAACGAAAGTGTATATGGTTACCTCGAACTAAATTGACTGAATAGTCTATGATTGTCTATAACTAAATTGACTGAATAGTCTATGATTGTCTACAACTAAATCGACTGAATAGCCTATGATTGTCCAGAACAAATACACGAAATAGTCTATGGTGGCTCGAACTAAATCGACTGAATAGTATATGATTTTCTAGAAATAAATTGACTGAATAGCCTATGGTTTGTCTAGATCTAAACTAACTGCATAGTCTATGATTGTCTAAAACAAAATAAACGGAATAGCTTATGATTATCTAGAAATGATCAGAATAGTATGTGATTGTCATAAACTAAATAACTGAATAGTCTATGAATGTCTAGAAGTAAAATAACTCTATAGTCTATGTTTGTCTAGAACTAAATAACTAAGTGGTCTATGATTGTCTTAACATTATTGGAATAGTCTATGATTGTCTTAACATTATTGGAATAGTCTATGATTGTTCTGAACAAATACACGAAATAGTCTATGGTTGCCTCGAACTAAATCGACTGAATAGTATATGATTTTCTAGAAATAAATTGACTGAATAGCCTATGGTTTGTCTAGAACTAAACTAACTGCATAGTCTATGATTGTCTAGACCAAATAAACGGAATAGCCTATGATAATCTAGATATGATCAGAATAGTATGTGATTGTCTATGAATGTCTAGAATTAAAATAACTCTATAGTCTATGTTTGTCTAGAACTAAATAACTAAGTAGTCTATGATTGTCTAAAATTAAATTGACTGAATAGTCTATGATTGTCTTAACATTATTGGAATAGTTTATGATTGTCTTAACATTATTGGAATAGTCTATGATTGTCTAGAACTAAATTGACCAAATAGTCTATGGTTTGTCTAGAACTAAATTGACTGAATAGCCTATGGTTATCTGGAACAAATATACGGAATAGTCTATGATTGTCCAGAAATGATCGGAGTAGTATGTGATTGTCAAGAACTAAATAACTGAATAGTCTATGAATGTCTAGAGCTAAATTAACTCTATAGCCTATGATTGTCTAGAACTAAATAACTAAGTACTCTATGATTGTCTAAGATTAAATTGACTGAATAGTCTATGGTTGTCTAAACATTATCGATATAGTATATGATTGTCTAGACACTAAATTATCGGGAAAGTCTATGACTGTCTAGAACTAAGTAGTCTATGATTATCTAGAAAAAATCGAACTGAATAGCCTATGGTTTGTCTAGAACTAAATTAACTGAATAGTCTATGATTGTCTAGAACAAATAAACGGAATAGCCTATGATTATCTAGAAATGATCGGAATAGTATTTGATTGTCAAGAACTAAATAATTAAATGGTCTATGATTGTCTAAAATTAAATTTACTGAATAGTCTATGATTGTCTAAACATTATCGATTTAGTATATGAGTGTCGAGAACTAAATAACTAAGTAGTCTATGATTGTCTAGAACAAATTGGACTAAATAGTCTGTGATTTTTTAAATTTAATTTGATTAAATTAGTCTATTATTACCTAGAAGTAAATAAACTGAAAAATGTATGATTGTCTTTAACTAAATAAACTGAATAGTCTATTATTACCTAAAACTAAATAAACTGAATAATTTATAATTGACGCTGAACAGTCTACGATCGTCTCGAAATAAATAAGCTGAATAGTCTATGATTGTCTCAAAATAAATAAACCGAATAGTATATGATTGTCAAGAACTAAATAAGCTGAATAGTGTATGATTGTCTCAAAATAAATAAACCAAATAGTCTATGATTGTCAAGAACCAAATAAACTGCATAGTCTAGGATTGTCAAGAACCAAATAAACTGCATAGTCTAGGATTGCCAAGAACCAAATAAACTGCATAGTCTAGGATTGTCAAGAACCAAATAAACTGCATAGTCTAGGATTGTCAAGAATCAAATAAACTGCATAGTCTAGGATTGTCAAGAACCAAATAAACTGCATAGTCTAGGATTGTCAAGAACCAAATAAAC